>LOND01000400.1:136448-148025 GCA_014220965.1 Paragonimus kellicotti
CACCTGCGCGGTCAAACCAATGGACAAGCGTGACGTAACCGACCAATCAAGCCATCGCCAATTGACTGACCAGTGACCTAGTTTCTCTGTAATAAGTCTGATCGATATCTCGATCTAACTCTATTAACTCCTATATAATTGTACCGGCCTGAAGATGAATTATCGAAAACATGTTCGCCTATGTCTTTATTCTCATTATCGTAATGGCATATTTGAAACGATGATATGTTAACACTTCGTTTACTTTCATCGGTCAAAAACGTAAAACATGCCAGTTATATACATCTACATAAGTGTAAACAGGCACTGGACACGCCTATAAACACACCAAGTATTATGTGTAACCAAAACCATAGCAATCCAATAGGTTATCCCAACCACTTTTATGCACATAACATCGATTGGTCTTCTTTCTGCTCTGATGAAGTAGTTAAAGAGAACCAAGTGTTTTGAAGACTCTGTTGGACTGGAAAAACCATGAAACTCACTGAGAGCAACAGTTTCACACATTCCACGTGCCCATTGGCCGCAGCCCGATGTAGCGCTGTGCGACCAAACACATCCGTTAGATTGACGCCCAAGCTCGCCGGTATTTCGTTGGTCGTTGCTGTGCCACTGGCAACATCAGCAGTCACCGAGAGAATGAGATGTAAGATGACAGGGTGATTGTTTTGCGCGGCGAGCATCAGAGCTGTGCGACCGTGCTCATCAACTTCATCTAGACGGACGGCGATTGAAAAAATGAGGTGGTTAATGAAAAAAAAATAAGGAAACGAACACACTGAACAACTTGGATCAAGAGACACAAGGTTGAGGCGTACAGATTATACATTCGTATTGAATTTCTCCTCAAACTACTCGAAGAAGTGGATCTTCAGTGTATACCCATTCATATCTCCAGTAAGCAAAACGGGTAGGAAACTGGTGAATCAGTTTTAGAGTCAACATGTAGAAAGACCGATAGTAACATGAACTTGAGCCAGATAAAACAGAATAGAGGAATAACTACAGACACGAATACGGATGTATGAAGAGTTGTAGCTAGATCATGTTAAAGACCATCGATCCGATGGATTTGTGGCCATGGTAGGTGGAGCGCCTGAACAAACCGTTTTTGGTGACATAATATCGGGTCAAGCAGCCTGATTCCAATAGCCTCGGCAGTACAGTGTTCTAATTCGGACCGCTTTTGATGGGTTGCCTGGTACGCGATATACTACCTTGAAGGCTTGATCAGTTTTCACCTGGTGCCCGCTTTCGACCAGATGAGCGAGGATAGCACTGTTGACCGATCGTGATTCCCCGTGCCCCAGCCACCGTGGATGGTGTTCTCGGATTCGTTTCGAAAGTTGTACCAGCCCGTAGATTAATGATCGGAAACATATGTTCGCCTATGTCTTCATTCTCATTATCGTAACGATGAGATTAACCAAGGAGCCCAGAGTGGTTAAGGCGCTCAACGAGTACCTCAAGTTCACCACTCGTCTGGCAGAGGCGAAGGAATCGATCAAATTCATCACTGACTGCATTGATCGTAACGAATACCCGAAGCCATTTTGGCAGGCCCTACGCAGGAACCGTGTCGAAATAAGAAGCATAGCACTGAAACGCTACAGTCTAAATCAACTTGATACTCATCGCGGAGGAATTGTCGAATTTGAGCGAAATATAGCGCAGCGAGAATCAACAGTGGAAAATCTCACAGATCAGGAGCGGGAATTGTTCACTGCTTTCGTGAAACAAGTGGTTGCCAGACGGACTCAGAAGAAACGAGCTTCACTATCGCGCAGTCTCTGCTCTTCCAGGCCTCAAGCAGAATTTCCAAGTCAACCAGAACGGTACGTACACAACTTTTCCAATTTAAATCTTGATCGCATCCCAATCGAGGCGCATATCATACAATCTGTATTATTTCAAACATTCGTATTCAGAACTTGCCAACTTCACAGGTGCTATCTCACAGAGATCCGTAGAGTGTGGTCGTTGTTTACGCATCCAATGCAAGCTGCATCAACATCAACTTATATAGTAAATGAATTAGAAACTTTTGTTTTGCACACTGATGTTCTTTGCCGAACTAAACAATCTCTGTTAACAGAAATGTATTCACTTTATTACTAATAAGTAGTTTGGCAGATTTATGATTTTAGATGAGACCCAATTGTGAAAAGTCAGGGCTTCGGCTGGATTCGAACCAGCGACAGAAACACCATGCCTGAACGCGGCAAGCGCTCTACCATCATCGTTTCAAATATGCCCATTACGATAATGAGAATAAAGACATATAGGCGAACATGTTTTCGATAATTCATCTTCAGGCCGGTACAATTATATAAGGGAGTTAATAGAGTTAGATCGAGATATCGATCAGACTTATTACAGAGAAACTAGGTCACTGGTCAGTCAATTGGCGATGGCTTGATTGGTCGGTTACGTCACGCTTGTCCATTGGTTTGACCGCGCAGGTTTTTGTTCACTTGACGCTGAACTAACGCATCAGACGTCAAGCTGGAATACAATTTGAAACGTAATAACCACATGTCCGCTACTGCCATTTCCGCTTGCTTGTCACACACATCGTACGATTTCTTCTAGCAAGTTTAGAGATTATCATTCGTGAATTTCTTATTCACTGTCAACACCCCAAGTTTTTTTGTTTGTGTCAGTTGACTGGGTGACTTCAGTCACGCTGACTGACACTCATCGTCCTCTTTGTCCTACTGACGTTTACTCACTAACTAAAGTCAAAGACGCATATGAAGTTTGTTCGCTGAAGGGTCTAGCTGGATTCCTTGCACCTTTCATCAGAGTTAAGAATTCACTCTCATGGCCACAAAACAATCCATAGTCATACCTTATACCAGGTTAGTATCAATGACTGTTTATAATCAACCTTTAACATAATAAATGTGTGTGATAGTATTATTCCATCTTTCCTCCCTTGTTAGTCCACCTCCTAGAGAGCGCGATAATTGACTACTATTCATGTCAAAGTTACACTTTAGTTTCAAACAAAGAACAAATTGTAGAACAGGCACGGTTTCATTGAAATAAAAACTCATTGAGGAAATAGTTTGGCTTATGAATGTGCTTGGTTAGGTTGAATATTACACATACAACCTGTGTCGATAAAATAACGTTTAATATTCGTCATATTGCAACAGCGGAGTTTGACGAAGTGAACCTTAGAGAAGACTCAATTGCAGAAAATATGGTATTTGGCTGGATACGTACCGGCATTAGAACCAGTATACACAGGCACGACAAACGCCCTATCACCTGAGCTACGAAGCCACATTGGGAGCTGATAAATTTCACTTTTAGACTGATTTACCCACCAGACCCTGGTCAGAAAGTTCTCCAATGGACCGACCAGTAGCAGGATGCTACGATCCACTGACGATGACGCACATCTCTGCTTGATTTAGTTGAATGAAGGGTAGATATCTCGACTGACCACTTTCTTCGGCGATGACCTCAGCAAGTTTATCTAAATCCAGTGGATTGTCGCGAACGGGACAGTGAGAGGTCTGTATTCTGCAGACGGTCGAGTTCGTATGTGTGCGATTTCGGCAAAAAAATCTCTTATCTTCTCCAGCAGACAAACGTTCTTCAGGACGATCGCCTGTGTATCTGGTAACAGTCGCATTCTTATTCGTGTTACCTATATCAGTTTGACGCGTCTTATCTAATTGAAGTTAATTTCATGTGAATTCCAGTGACTTGTGCTGATGGCCAGTTTAGTCTATCATACAAATATCAAGGTTCACAGACTTTATGTCTTATATGCTTCTGTTTACTTCTCTTCTCTCTTCTTCGGTGCCTAGGGTCATTCATCAGTGGTGGCCTTGTTGCTAAAACATGCAGAGGCGCAGTCCCAATTATCCAACAACACGAAGTGTAGCTCGAGATTCACCACGACGGATTTCTGTTGTGAGTCTGTTTGTCGTTCTTGGCATTGTTACAACTGCTTTGATGTCAGTTTTCTTGATGCGGACATTCTTAGATGACTGCGAAAGAGTCGAGGATGATTTTATCGACGTCAAGAAATTCTGTCCATTGTTTATTAGCCAAGAGATGGATTTAAACAATATATCATCTAAATCTTCGTCAACCACCCTATAAATGTAAATAAGTTTAACATGATCTAGCTACAACTCTTCATACATCCGTATTCGTGTCTGTAGTTATTCCTCTATTCTGTTTTATCTGGCTCAAGTTCATGTTACTATCGGTCTTTCTACATGTTGACTCTAAAACTGATTCACCAGTTTCCTACCCGTTTTGCTTACTGGAGATATGAATGGGTATACACTGAAGATCCACTTCTTCGAGTAGTTTGAGGAGAAATTCAATACGAATGTATAATCTGTACGCCTCAACCTTGTGTCTCTTGATCCAAGTTGTTCAGTGTGTTCGTTTCCTTATTTTTTTTCCATTAACCACCTCATTTTTTCAATCGCCGTCCGTCTAGATGAAGTTGATGAGCACGGTCGCACAGCTCTGATGCTCGCCGCGCAAAACAATCACCCTGTCATCTTACATCTCATTCTCTCGGTGACTGCTGATGTTGCCAGTGGCACAGCAACGACCAACGAAATACCGGCGAGCTTGGGCGTCAATCTAACGGATGTGTTTGGTCGCACAGCACTACATCGGGCTGCGGCCAATGGGCACGTGGAATGTGTGAAACTGTTGCTCTCAGTGAGTTTCATGGTTTTTCCAGTCCAACAGAGTCTTCAAAACACTTGGTTCTCTTTAACTACTTCATCAGAGCAGAAAGAAGACCAATCGATGTTATGTGCATAAAAGTGGTTGGGATAACCTATTGGATTGCTATGGTTTTGGTTATACATAATACTTGGTGTGTTTATAGGCGTGTCCAGTCCCTGTTTATACTTATGTACATGTATATAACTGGCATGTTTTACGTTTTTGACCGATGAAAGTAAACGAAGTGTTAACATATCATCGTTTCAAATATGCCCATTACGATAATGAGAATAAAGACATATAGGCGAACATGTTTTCGATAATTCATCTTCAGGCCGGTACAATTATATAAGGAGTTAATAGAGTTAGATCGAGATATCGATCAGACTTATTACAGAGAAACTAGGTCACTGGTCAGTCAATTGGCGATGGCTTGATTGGTCGGTTACGTCACGCTTGTCCATTGGTTTGACCGCGCAGGTTGACCATCGATCCGATGGATTTGTGGCCATGGTAGGTGGAGCGCCTGAACAAACCGTTTTTGGTGACATAATATCGGGTCAAGCAGCCTGATTCCAATAGCCTCGGCAGTACAGTGTTCTAATTCGGACCGCTTTTGATGAGTTGCCTGGTACGCGATATACTACCTTGAAGGCTTGATCAGTTTTCACCTGGTGCCCGCTTTCGACCAGATGAGCGAGGATAGCACTGTTGACCGATCGTGATTCCCCGTGCCCCAGCCACCGTGGATGATGTTCTCGGATTCGTTTCGAAAGTTGTACCAGCCCGTAGATTAATGATCGGAAACATATGTTCGCCTATGTCTTCATTCTCATTATCGTAACGATGAGATTAACCAAGGAGCCCAGAGTGGTTAAGGCGCTCAACGAGTACCTCAAGTTCACCACTCGTCTGGCAGAGGCGAAGGAATCGATCAAATTCATCACTGACTGCATTGATCGTAACGAATACCCGAAGCCATTTTGGCAGGCCCTACGCAGGAACCGTGTCGAAATAAGAAGCATAGCACTGAAACGCTACAGTCTAAATCAACTTGATACTCATCGCGGAGGAATTGTCGAATTTGAGCGAAATATAGCGCAGCGAGAATCAACAGTGGCAAATCTCACAGATCAGGAGCGGGAATTGTTCACTGCTTTCGTGAAACAAGTGGTTGCCAGACGGACTCAGAAGAAACGAGCTTCACTATCGCGCAGTCTCTGCTCTTCCAGGCCTCAAGCAGAATTTCCAAGTCAACCAGAACGGTACGTACACAACTTTTCCAATTTAAATCTTGATCGCATCCCAATCGAGGCGCATATCATACAATCTGTATTATTTCAAACATTCGTATTCAGAACTTGCCAACTTCACAGGTGCTATCTCACAGAGATCCGTAGAGTGTGGTCGTTGTTTACGCATCCAATGCAAGCTGCATTAACATCAACTTATATAGTAAATGAATTAGAAACTTTTGTTTTGCACACTGATGTTCTTTGCCGAACTAAACAATCTCTGTTAACAGAAATGTATTCACTTTATTACTAATAAGTAGTTTGGCAGATTTATGATTTTAGATGAGACCCAATTGTGAAAAGTCAGGGCTTCGGCTGGATTCGAACCAGCGACAGAAACACCATGCCTGAACGCGGCAAGCGCTCTACCAGCTGAGCTACGAAGCCACACCAGGAGCCCCAATTGAGTCTCATCTAAAATCATAAATCTGCCAAACTACTTATTAGTAATACAATTTCTATGCTCAACAGTGGCGTTGGTGGATTCCAGCGTGAACTGTTCGAGAAATCCTGCCGGGGCAGTCGATCCCCTGGATCATTTGGTGGATTCCATATGAGACAGTGGGACGGGTGGGTAACCGAGTCCAAATGTGAAATTTCCGAGCTTCTGGCGTGGCTTCGTAGCTCAGCTGGTAGAGCGCTTGCCGCGTTCAGGCATGGTGTTTCTGTCGCTGGTTCGAATCCAGCCGAAGCCCTGACTTTTCACAATTGGGTCTCATCTAGTATCTACTCTACTTGCTTCACAAGACGACCATGGAAGCACTACATTTTTACGGTCATGGGGTGAAGTGAACTATCCCCATCGAATGACCTCAACACACAAGTATCAGGGGGGTTAAGAGACGACTATTTAGTACCCGGGATCATGTGAGTTCATTCCCTCAGTCATGTAAAGTACGAGAGGCGCTGGTTAATTGCTTGTCGCATCGTGCGCCTTTTACCGGTATCACGGTCGATAGATATAAGGTACGAGGCCGATAACCGGCAGCTTCGCTTGGATAAACGAATGTAGTTGTGACAGATGGTTAAAAATTCACAATCTAATCATCAGAAAGACGGTGTGGCGAACACGCTCGTTTCTGGTGGTTCGTGATCGGGCCGAATGCATAACATTTATATGAAGCAGTGTTGTCAGGTCGAAGCGAACAAAGCAACTAACAAGTTCAGTTGAGGTCAACCACGACATAGATACATTCTTAGACAACGTTTTGATACAATTACCTAGTAATTGTGACGTAAGTCGAACCGTGGCAGTTTGATCGGTCATTGTGTGGGTGTTGGACCATGACAATCTCAAGGCATGAATGAAGCGCTTCCGTGTACATAGGGATAGGTAATTCAGTCGGATTCCAATCGCCTCAGTTGTGGCCACAATTCGACATCTCACGGCTTTTGACTGACCGCCCTTGACTCGGTAAATCAGGACGAAAAAAAGTGGCTGAGTTGTAGTAGTATAGATCGAAGCGATAAGATGTGCCATAGTTTCGCTGACAATTGTCTTGCTGACTCTGCTATTCATCCAGGCTGGATTGTGTTCACAGATTTGGTCAGCTAAGTGCCTGATCTTGCGACCTACGTTTCACAGAAACAAGTAATTGAGTGTACACACTAAAAGAAGCCACAGACACAGACACCTTATCTTTTGACCGTGAACAGAAGGCTGGAGTTGATTCGAAGCAAACACCATAGTTTGGTGGCACAGAAGGTTTAATTGATAACGGTGTTGAGTCTTCCAGTAAGTGTTTCGGCAAACGTGTCCCCTTTGAATGGTAACAAAATCTAGACCGCCTACCTTTCTGTTAAAACAATCTTGGCCTTTTTCTCGTGAATTTGATTAGCCCTGTCTGTAATTCGTTCCGGATAGCCATTTTCCAAGAAGCATATGCGTGGAAACGACAAGTAATCGAAAATCTTATCCTGTGTACATGGCTTTATCGATCAAACAGTCACACTGTTTCATATAAAGCGTTATGTATTTGGCCTGATAGTAAATAACCGAAAATGAGCTTGTTCGCTACCTCGTTTTTTTTTAGTGGGTTGTTCGTTACATATCGGGTCTTTCTCTGGGTTGAGATCGTCGTAACCCACAGTTTCTGTAGGTCCTGACGTCAAATAAGACAGCTGAGTGAATATCACCGTTAGTTTTTTGACTTGTCTGTAAGTAACGATAATTAATCAGAAAATTTCCACTGTAGTCATGAAAAATACTGTATAACGAACAAGCTCGTTTTCAGTGATTCATCATCAGGCTAAATACATCACATTTATATCACAAATTTTACAGGGAATCATTAAAGGGGTAAATGGGGAACGGGTGGTTAATGAGGTCAGTCAGTTCAATGTCACGCTGCAATCAAGTACCCACTTGAACCGTGGGTCTTGACAGGCTAACAGGGTGTGGGTTGGCCATGGCAGATCCAAAGCCTGAACAAAACGTTTCTGGGCGCACAGGGGTGGGTTGTACAGGCGAATTCCAATAGCTTCAGCTGTGGACAGAATCCTACGCCTCACTGCCCTCGACTGGGTGGCTTTAACTCGGTAGATTGGACGAAATGCATCCGTCACATTGACAGAGTGATTTGAATCCACCAGGTGCGATAGTATGGCGCTGTTGACAGATTTCGTTATTCCACTGTTGAGCCAAGCTGGGTAGTGTTCCCGGACCCGTTCAGATAAGCGTCTGGTCGTGCGGCCAACATAACTGGTTCCACAGGAACAAGTGAATGAGTATACACAAAACGAGGCTGCAGAAACAGGCACTTTATCTTTTAGGCGTGGGCACAAAACCGGATTGGACGTGAAGTGGACACGTAATTTAGCAGCGTAAAATGTTGTATTAACCGCCCTTGTGAGTCTACGTGTGATAGTTTCAGCTAGTGTGTCGCCCTTGAAGGGTAATCCGATGTGTACAATTTTCTTTTCCGCTTGATGCAGCTGGTCCCTTTCACTCTGCTGTTGCATAGCTCTGTCTATGAATCTTTCCGGGTAGCCATTTTGTACGAATATTGTACGTATGAAAGCCAATTCTTCAGTAATAGTATCATCCTCATCAACCACCCGTTCCCCGTTTACCCTTAATGATTTCCCTGTAAAATTTGTGATATAAATGTGATGTATTTAGCCTGATGATGAATCACTGAAAACGAGCTTGTTCGCTATACAGTATTTTTGATAACTAATTAATTTGAACAGAAAATCTATCTTGTATGCTTGTTAAATGTAAGCACTTTGATATTAGTTTGGCACCTGTTAATTAGACCTCAGTCATATTTCCTCTTCCATCTGTAACCTGGTTGTACGTCACTCAAGTATTGGTACAAAGTACTATTGCATTGCTGGCAATAACGATGATGAAACTATGATAAAACACATCCCGTTGCACCGTACAAACTGTACAAGTTGTGTCAAAGCACACCAGTTGTAAGTTTGTGTGATAACGATCCTCTGGTCATTCACAGCTTCTCCAATTATTTAGTCATCATGAAAATATCAGGCGTTTGTCTCATTTGTCTAATCTGCGATTTATATTTCGATTCATACTCTTCTGTGGCCATACATCCTGTTTCGCATGAATCCTACCCTTGAAGCGCGGTGCGGACGTCACGATTCGTGACTTTCGTCAGCGTCACGCGTTACACATGGCGGCGGCCGGTGGGAAACTAAAAACTGTCAGATATCTACTGCGCTACTTGACGAAACTTAGAATAAAGAATGGTTATGCATCTGATAGTGTGGACGCTCGAAATATTCTTTGTCCTCTTGATCAGTATGGTTTCAGCCCTCTTCATTTCGCGGCCTACCGTGGACATGTGGACTGCATCCAGACTTTGCTAATTTACAATCCCAGTGAACGACTAAGGGTGAGTGTTGTCTCTTATCTTCATGTTTGCCGCTAGTTATCATTGATTCATTTAATCATATATTCAAGTGCGTAACACTATTCGAAGCATTGATTTACTTTGGACCCCTGGAATATGGCAGTTAGAATACACCTACTGCGGTTTGAAGTTACTTCACGCACATTCAAAACTCCTAGTGGGGAAGTAAAGTTGTTTTTAACTCACATGTAAACGTACAGATCGACTGAGCTCTTGGGTGACATCCACATCTAAATCCATGGCAGATAACTGCTCGTAATCATACGTTTATGAACGTACAGAGTCATGCAGACCAACATGGAGTATGCGGACAATATTTTCTCTCTTATTCTCCTTGTGAAGGCCTAGCAGACACCTTCCGCTACAGTTGCGACCTCGCGCGTGGATTATTACCATGTTAATCATATGTCTACGCCCAGGATCATCCATCTGTCCGCCTTCGGACACTGCGCCAGTCACCGCAGTCTGTCGGACAGTGCCAATAGTCTCAAAGATCATACTTGGCATCCTTAGTACATGACCCCGAACCATTCTAAGTCGGTGCAAATGTGGGACTAGAGAATAACAAAAGAGAGATTCGTTTGACATCGGTGGCAAACACCCGCTTCCTAACCTCCTCATTGCTCACTCGCTGGTGCCACCCGATACGAGCGATTGAACGCAGACATCGGTGGTCAAATACCTGGAGACGGTTCACGTCCTCTACCCTGAGTGGCCACGCTGTCTCTAACTGCCTGTAAAGTAATACGGCCCTCACTGTTGTTTGATATACACGACCCTTAAGCTTTAGGGAAATACCTCTCTGTCGCCATAGGTGTCTTAGATTAGCGAACACCACCCTAGCCTTGGAAATACGCGCTTCTATTTCATTCCCTACACCTCCGACGCCACCGCTGATGCAGCTTCCCAGATACACACCGTCACACAATCTCCTATGACTTCAATTCACCAACCATTAAGAGTCTACGTGATCACACACACAAATCGTTGGGAGCACTCTTGCATTTTGAGGCTGCAAAGCGCATTCCGAATTACTTAGCAGAACGCGAAATAGCGTCCAGTGTTGTTTGTGCCGCTTGAAATTTGCCAAACAGCAATACTTTCTTAGCTTCGTCCAGCTTCAACAGATCAGTCAGTCTTCACAGGTAAGGAGGTACACGCCAGCACATTTGAGTGCCGCAACAAGTCCTCTACATTATTTCGTTCTTTGAGCGTAAATTAAACAAAAATGGCGAAGAGGGATTCAGCCGTTTGACGTACCGCCGCTTCCTGTGCCTACAGAAATCGTGTCTAGAGCCCATAACTTCTAACTCGCGAGCTGAGGTTATGGGAATACAGCGCCGACAGTATGTTCACATACTTAGTCGGTACACCCCTACGCCTAAGCGACTCTAAAAGTGTAGATCGGTCCACTGAATCAAACGCACCTTTATAGTCGAGGAATATGGCGATTGTTGGCCGGCGGTACACATGACGCTGCTCCAGAATTTGACGAAGGGTGAAAATGTGATCTATACAACCCCGTCCAGGGCGAAACCCAGCCTGTTCTTCTCTAATGTTTACTTCCCGAACTGCAGTGAGTCGACGACTTATAATTGATGCTAGAACCCTTGAAATGACTGGGGTCAAATTAATCCCTCTATGGTTTTCGCAAGAGCCCCGGACTCCTTTCTTGAATATGGGAACTATTA
>LOND01000401.1:55867-67291 GCA_014220965.1 Paragonimus kellicotti
CCGTTTCCATTACTGTCATCCAGTCTGAGCCGTGCACAGCTTTACATACCAATATGAGGCATTTCCTATCATATAATTTCTCGCGTCACTTGTAATTCTTAACATTTCTGGATACGCAAGCAGCCGTTATACACTGACCAAATCTTTGGCTATTTTTCTGTGTGAATTCAATTCCGTTTTATCGTCCCCATTACTGGGCGGTGCCCCGATTTTTGATTTTGTTGCACGGGAAGGTTCTTCGATTACTTTCCGTAGATTTTCCATGTTCGCGTTGAGATTTATTCTTATATGTGTATTCGTTCAGTACCGTACTGGATACGAGTTTTAGAAACGACTTTTCATCAACTGTTTCGAGGATGAATTATCTTCTCTGCAGTTGAATACTGAGAAAGGCATTGATTTATTCGTCAGTTCACTCTGTGGAACTTGATCGCTAGCAAACGAATCAGTGATAGCTTTGTAACACAGTGCTTCTCCCTGTTTCAAAAGAGTTGCTCGATGTTTAGAGACCGTTAGATGCGCACAACTGTAGCATTTTTGCCACTTTCGTGCGTCACGCCTGTACACTTTAAATACCTCGTATTCTGTTTTTTCTGAGGATAGATGATCATGCTGAGGACTGTCATTGCTCGCAAGCATGACGATGAATGTGTGTTCAATCTGCTACAGAAATTCGACCAGAGAGTCACAAAAGGTATATTGTCAACACCCGAACACCTGTATAATGGAGCATACGCGGAAGAAATGAAAATAGCAAAGTTCTCAGTTACGTCAACATATTTCAACCGGTGCATTGAGTATCACATCGCATGCGTGACTGGTCATTTGGATCCACTCGAACAAACAATGTTTTTTTCCAGGACTCAGTGAGATTCCCACTTGAGCCCTTCTACAAAACTCAGCTTCGTCCTCACATGAGACTTTGAGAAAAAATGGGCTTGGATCGATACGTATCCAGAGATAAGCTCAGGTAAGTTACAGTGCAGCAATCGTAGACTAGCGTCGTTGACACAAAGCACACAAAGCTCCAGACTTGAGAGTATATTTGCCAGACCAACTTGCTGACCGACTTGTCGGATGGTGAAGACATTATGAGCGCTAATGTTCACCGGTTGTTCGAGCCTCAGAAAGCAGTCATCCGCGAATACACGTGGGCAGAACAGGGGGAATTCTTGATAAGCTACTAATGTCACTGTCAGGAGGAACCGATAACTTCCGATGCTCTGGTTGCTTATGCCGCAAATGTGGGCTGACTTGAGGGAACTCACGCCGAATGTTTCACTCACGGTTCCACCGGCAAGAGAAGAAAATACAGAGTTTTCTCCAGGGCACCCTACCAGGTGCCATTGACTCAGGAGTGTGACTGACTTGGCAGTAAGGACTTGCTCGGCCCGAGGCCGGAGTTGGTAGATATTATTGTCTGATTCTGAATGTAATGGATGTTTTTGAAGCTATATCGGGCTTTTCGCGTAATTTCCGATGTTTTCTGATCGTACTGGATAGCACGCTGACATTCGAGGTCAACTGTTAGACGACCGGGTACTTTTCCTCATCAATGCAGAAAGAAGACATATGTTGCGATATGTTAACATTTCGTTTACTCTCATCAGTCGCAAACGTAAAACATGCGAGTTATATATGACACAAATAGAGATAGACAGGGTATGGACACGCACACAGTCACAACACGTCATCACCACCAAGGCAAGCCTATGGGTTGTTTCAACCACTTTTGTGCACATAGCACCGGCTGGTGAGTTCTAATCAGCATGGCTTCACTAAAGGCCAGTAGCTTCGGGTTCTGTTGATGTAACAATATTTTGAATGATTTAACTGGGTCAACCTGGTGACCTGTTATCATGAGGTGTCTGGCAATCGATGATGCGGGGCTTCGAGTGACGGATTCACCGGTTTCAGATTGTGTCATGAGTTGTTTTAACCATTTCGGGACGTGTTCTGCTACTCGCTGAGATAACTGTCGGTCTGTTCTGCCTATGTAAACGTCACCGCAACTGCAAGTGAACTGGTAAACAACGTGAGAGACAGAATGGTCAGACAAACTGCGTTCGCGATTGTGTAGAACGGGTCCTTTGGTGGTTTGAACCAGGCGTAATTGGGCAGCTGGATACGTACGGGATAGGGCAGAATTCAATTTGTGCTTGATGTCGTTTGCCAGATGGTCGCCTTTGAATTGCAGAAATAGAAATATATCTTTCTTTTGAGCTGTTTGTACTGTCTCCTTGCCCTTTCTTCTGAGGATTCACTTGCTTATCCATTCCTTCCTGATACGGAAGGCAACAGCGCCTTCTCTATAAAAATAGGTCTGCTTTGGACCCGAAGAGTCGTGCCTCACTACTCAAGCACTACTACGCGGTTATCAGTGATAAAAACAATGATAGGAAGATATTTGTTTGCAGTCCGACTGCTCCACTCTGTTCAGCCCTGACACAAGGTCTTTACCTGGAAGAACCAATGTGCTGAGAATGCAACATAGCCCCAGAAGATCAAAAACAGGTAGCAAAACAAAAAGCTCGACTACTCGGTCGAAGTAGTGTGGAATATGATCAGGTCAGCTTGAACCCACTACAGACATTCTTAGTATAAGATGGCTACCCCATTTAGCTAAAGACGGTCGGTTTCGATAAGGAGAACCCCATGGCCTTCGGCCATGTTGTTGTGCGTGCCCGTTCCATTTTGTCATTTGCTCGGAAGACACACGCTCAAAAATTTGAAATACCTAATTGACATTCAATAGGACGGGGTATGACGAACCCTTACCAAGAAGCACTGGTGAATCAATTTCTTAGTTCGAATCAGGTAAAAGAACCTAGTGAACACTGGGAACAAATCGTAACAGCTTTGAAAGCATGCTGTGAAGAGGTATGTTCCAGAGGAGTTGTTCGGTTGCGACAAGAGGGGATTTCTTCCAAGTCAATAAACCGTATAAACAGCGTCGCTCGATTCCATTTGGTTCTGGATAGGAGGACGACTCTCGATTACATGAATGCAAGCTAATTGTAAGCTTGCACGAAGTTTGTGAACACCACCTGGTCAAACAATCGAAATAGACGAAGAAGCTTTTCAATCTGGAGCTAGCAGACGACTTTTACTTAATTCGTAGTTGTGCTAATCATCGGGTCGACGTGGCGTCATACGTGAGGAAGATGGTTCGCTTACCAGCCAATCGCATCGACTTGATAGGCAGGCTGAACATTCGGGGGAACAGTTCAGCTGGTCTTAACCAGACAAGACCTGAATGACCAGCTTTTGCATTCCGAACGACTCTCCATCAGGACACCGAGTAATCCTAGAGCTCGAGTTATTGAAGCGTAATAAGGCTTCTGGACCAGATCTCTTCTCTCCTTCTCTTCTCAGGAACAGTGGAGGCAGGTTGATACTAGAAGTGACAAAATCCCTCCAGGCGGATTGGGAAACTTAAGAGGTATCCTGTGGTTGGTGCCTATCAACAGTGATTCCCGGCTTCAAAAAGGATACCCGAAGTATACGAGACAACTACAGAGGGATCATCCCAGTGTCTGCTGTTTCCAAGTTACCCACTGGCTTAACTTTACGTTTGTTCACGACGTGCAAAAGTCGTATGCACAGAAAACAGGCAGCATTCTGATCCGATCGAGGATATGTTGGTTATATTTTACCCTGCGACGGAAATTGTAACATCGCAGTTATCATGCCAGCCGATGGTCATGGACGTTTTGAACTCAACAGCTGCTTCTTATTTGGTTGCCCGCAACGTCTTTTGGAATTGTCATCTCCGCAACAGCGTATTGAGGCCATACGTGAATCCGTTGAAATCGGTGTATGTTCAGTCTGCCAATTGGGTGGACGTTCATTGACAACCGTCCCGGGCGTTCATCCCTGTCAACGTTGTTTAGCAGTAGGTGTTCAATTTCCCTGTTCTCATTCAATTTCCCCATGGATAATGTCCAGAAAAGTGCGCTCGAATAGTCCAGTGGAGTTGGCGCTAGGATTCTTCCTGGAGTTATGTTGGCCAACCTGCAGTACGGCGGATGACAATGCCTTTTTGTTACGGTTTAGAACACTCGTCAAGCTTCGAGCTCTGACATGTAGTCAGCCCAGTGAAATATTAGACCACGTGAGCGAAATAGCGCGCAGCATTATCGAACATGAGGATGACATCATATTAACGATGGAATATAGATAATACAAGCCGTCACACAATCGGTTGTGTGGGTGACACGATTAAATCGCTCGGCTCTGGAGGGAGGGGGGCATACCTGCGAGCATGGGTATTTGAGTGACGTACGGACAACCACAGGCGTGGACGCTACACTCAGCCTTTCTGCCGGACACTTGCGAAGTACACTGAACACAGTGTGTGACCCAGGCTAGTCTGAATGGAATGCGCTTCATACTTTCAAATTGCGAGGTGCTGCTCCAAGACTAGGACATACCGACTCATACGTTCTTTATTACAGGTAATCCGCTTCAGACAGTGGGCAGTTTCGAACACTTGGGTAGCAGCATCTCGTCAGTTTGTGATATTGTTGGTAAGATATCAAGGAGATGTCAAAGTTACGAGTCGTCCTTGCCAACCTGCGTCATGTTTTTCGTCGTGAGGACGATTAGTTCTCCCAGATAGGATGGGTATTCAATGTTAATATGCCCTCTGATTTGCTCTATGGTTTGGAAACGTAGCGTTTTTGCGAGGAAGATATCAGAAGACATATGTTTGGTCATCTCTGTCTCCATGAACTTAGCACAAACCAATTGGACCTATTGCGTGGAGAACACAGCCGTTTTCTAGCGTTCGAATTGCGCAATCCATTTCTCCGATGGTTGTGTTACATGCTCCGTGTGCAATTCTGGTGACAAATCGTAGCGATAGGTCATGTATTAAGACCACCAATAGTTAATTAAAACCGCGTGGTAATCACGCAGCAACATGGCCGAAATATGTGAAGCCCCCGAGTGCTCCACTGAGCAAAGCGGGTTGGTGTCGCCTACTTGACTGAAGTCTTCGTGAACACTCAATCGCTGGTTAGCAACAACATTCGACCTGCCCACATGACGCAGCCGATAGCGAACCTACATCCTCTTATAGTAATTATTGACATTGTTGGTGACGTTTCCTTCCAGGATATTCTACGTCAGCTCTGAGGCCAGCGGCGGTCTGAGCCACAGTACCTTTTGGTTATGCTCATGGGTGTTATGATGATAGCGAAATTGCAGATGTACTTAAATTCCGTGATTAATGATAAGAACCCGTCTGACCGATTTTCGGATTTTCCTCCGGAACCTATCTTATGGATTAAGCTGCAATATGTTCCGTGTATCATCTGACATCTCCAAAAGTTTGTTTGGTTATAACCGGAGTGCAAGCGGACGAAACTGAACCAATCATACCCAACTGTTATGTGGCCTATCTAAGGCCAGGTCTGATTCCGAGGAAGAGGGTGTCAGGTGTAAGTATGATGCGTACATTTTCTTGAAGCCACTACTGATTAACAACATTTTGTAGGCTGACGGCTACGACTGCCACTTAATATTATGTGAGCGATGTGATGCTGGGCAAGACGTAAGTGAGAATCAGTCTAACCAAGGCGACCAGCTGAAGTATTCGTTTCTGTGGTACGCGGACCACATCAAAGCGGTTCGCTGACCGATCGAAAGGTGGTCATCCTCGGAATGAAAAGCATCCTGGATACCGACTTCACAACAGTCATTTGCAGAATGAACAGACGTAACTGAAACATATATCAATATTTTGCGACTAGTGATGATGGTGACATAACTTGTCAAGCGGGCGGCACAGTTTAGTGTAGCTTCGACCATCGTGCTAAGAACCATATCCATTCAAACCCGACTGGGCTCCAATGCAGCAACTAGGGAGTAGAACCGGTGTCAAGCAGTCGAGCAGATGGTTTCAGGAATGTTGGATGAGCTATCTGTTTCGGCTCGAATTCTCTGCAAGCCGAGTGCTAGAAGGCTCATGAGTAATACACTATCGCCGATGCACCACAGGATTTTTGATACTTTCGTATAGACTGAGTTATTGCTAGTGTGCCCCGGTCCGGATGGTAGGACAACCAAAGTTTCAAATCACAACGTTTGACGCAAATGCCTAAATCGTCTGACCATGAATGGATGTTATTGCAGCGGAACTATTCCAGTTATTCTCACCGAAAGACGCCGAGAACTTCACAATCGCCTGTCTAGAGGAGTAGAGGGTTGGTGTACGCTGAGCTGCGGACTGTTGTTCTGCTTAACGTCAGTGATTATGTCAGTATGTTGATCGTGCCATTCATTCGAACTCAACAGGGCGTCTAAGTGCGCATGCCGTCAGGCGGCGCGAAGATAAAGCCTCGTTATATTGAATGTTGTCATTTATCGCCCGGAGAGAAAAGAGAATTGCGGAGCGGAGAGGTGTGGAACAATCTCAATTCAAAAATATATATAACTCAACCTTCTAAACAAGTCAAACAACGCGCCAGACACGAGTGAATCACACATGCAGCTGACCGGAAGCACGATCAATTTTGTCAGTGAGGCAGACACAGGACTTGTCAAGAATGTGCGACATCAAGAAATGCCCGAGGTTTCCAGGCAGCCACTTTCAAATACAATGAATAAACCCGCAAACGGAATTCCGTAAACAGCGGAAAACAGTGATCTCATCAAAGCTGCCAGGCGATATGTCAGATCACTGACAATATGTCAAGGATTTGGTTGATTTAAACTTGAACATCACCCAAAATTGATCGCAGCCGTCGCATTGCCAAAAACATTGCACTTGGCTCCTTGCGGAGATACCGAACTCTTGCCTCCGAGCTTCGATCCTATTCGAGCTCGTCAATGAGGCTTACGGTTGCCATTGCCATGACTAGAAATCCGGCCATACTTTCATGAACGAAAAATCCGTGTTCACTACTGCGCCAATCGCCTCACAACACGAACGACCGAATTATCATCGCATGTGAACGTTTAACCACATTCGCTTGTGAGTAATGAACGCGTTGCCCGATCGTATCGATAGTAGACACAGTTACTGTCTGTTGAGATGGAAAACTCCAAACTCGGCAAAGCTGCTACGCAATATCCAGATTACTGATCAGTAGTTTCCGATCTTGACTTGAACATCACCCACAATTGATCGCAGCTGTCGCATTGCCAAGCACAGTACTGTCGCCCTTTTGCGAACAGCACAAGATGTAGACTCGAGTTTTCCTCGCATGAGAGCTGGTCAGTAGCGCAAATCCTCGCCATTGCTGTGACTAGAACTCCGGCCAAACGTGAATGGGGAGGCAACTATGTCAACCACTGCGCCGGTCATCTCAAATATGGCACGACCGAATTATCATCGCATGTTAACGCTGAAACACTTCCGCTTGTGAGCATTGATCAGGTTGCTTTCATCCTCTCGATAGAAAACAGGAATGCTGTCTGTTTACCTCAACCGATATCAACGCGATTAGGACTCCTAGATAGGTCAAAATCACGAAAATTATCGAAATTGCTAGGCTTTTTCTCAGATTACTGACGAATGGTCTGGTATACGTTCAATTTCACATTGAAATCATCTACAATTGATCGCAGTTATCGCGCTGTCAAACATTTCGCAGTCGGCTCCCTTCGCACTACATAAACCCTAGAATCGAGCTCCACGCTCATCAGAGATAGTCAGTGGAACATATCCTTGCCACTGCCTGGAACAAAACAGTGATTATCAGGCAACATATTCCAACATTAGGTATTTGAGCATACACTGAGCATGACCAAATAACCGTCGTATATGAATGCCCGTACACTTTTGATTGTGATGATGAACAGGTTGGCTCAACGTCTGGAAAGGAGACACCGTTAACGTGCGGTAATTCCAATCGATAATCTTGCGGTAAGACTTACTAGACTCGTCGAAATCAACGATCTCGTTGAGACCGCTTGAAGTATTTCAGACTACCAGCGGGTAATCAGATATTTGGTTGATTCCAACATGAACTTCACCCACAATTGAGCGCAGATTTCGCAATGCCAAAGACTTCGCAATCAGCCTCGAATCTCGTGTTTACTATTCACGCGTTCATGAGCAAGCAACCGTGTTCAAATCTGCGCCACTTCACCTCACATTAGGCACGACCGAATTATCATCGCATGTGAACGCTCAACCACTTTCGATTGTGAGTAATGATCAAGTTGTTCAATCGTCTCAATAGGAACAAAGTAACTGTCTGTTGAACGGCAATCGATAATCTAGCGATTAGGACTTACTAGACAGCTCGAAATCTCGAACCTGAACAAACCTCCTAGGCAATATTTCAAATCACAGAAGAGTAGTCGGAGATTTGATTTATTTCAAGTTGAACATCACCCACAATTGACTGCAGCTGTCGCATTGCCGAACACTTTGCAGTCGGACCCTCGCAAGTTGCAGAATTTTGAATTCCAAACGTCCATCTTATTAGAGAACGCCAGTAGTGCATATGATTGACACTGTCAAGACTTGAACGCCGGCCAGGGTTCCAGGCGCAGGCGAGTTGTCAGGGGTTTGGTAAATTTTCAACTTGAGCGTCACCCGCAATTAATAGCAGCTGTCGCATTGCCAAACCCCTCGCAGTTGGCACCTCACGGACTGCAGGAACACTAGACACGTGTTCAGCTCTCAATAGAGCTCGTCACTAGTACATATGCTCGCCAAAGCCGAGAACAGAACTCCGTCCACGCTTTCATGAGCAGGCATCCGTGTTCAAGTCTGCGCCATTTACATGACATCAGGCACGACCGAATTATCATCGCACGCGAACGCTCAACCACTTTCGCTTGTGAGTAATGACCGGGTTGACCGATCGTCTCGATAGTAGACACAGTCGATAATTCTTTATAAAAACTTCCAGACGGGTAAAATCTCGAAACTCAATGGAACTGCTGAGAGACACTGCAGCTCACAGATGAGTGGTCAGGGATTTAGTTAATTTCCACTTGAACATAACCAACAATTGATCGCAGTTGTCGCATTGCCAAACACTTCGCAATCCGACCTCTTGCAAATGCAGACACACTAGTCTGGAGTTTCGGTAGCATTAGAGCTCGCATATTCATCATGAGGTTGCCACTGCCGAAACTAGAACACAAGCCACTCTTTCGTGAACAGGCGAAAGCGCTGAAATATGCGATCTTCACCACACATTTGGCACGACCGAACAATCATCGCATGTGAAAGCTCAACTACTTTCGCATGTATGTGATGATCACTTAGCCCGCACAACTTGGAAGTAGATTCGGTAGCTGTCTGTTAACTACAATCAATAACCCTCCAATCAGTACCTCCGAGACAGGTCTAACTCTCGGACCGCAAGTGAACGACTGGTAGATACTCCAGATCACCGATGTGTTTTCGGGGATTTGGTTAACTTTCATTCGAACATCACCCACAATTGATCGCAACTGTCAAATTGTCAACAACATTGCAGTCAACACGAGGCAAACAGCAGAATTACTAGACTCGAGAATCGTTCGCGTTGGAGTTTGTCAACATTGCATATATTGTCCACTGCGAAAACTAGATCACCCATGAGGCTTCCGTGAGCAGGCAACCGTGTTCAAATACGCGCCATTCACCTCACATTAGGCACGACCGAATTATCATCGCATGTGAACGCTCAACCACTTTCGCTTGTGAGTAATGATCAGGTTGCCCGATCGCCTCGAGGGAGACACAACTTACTGCCTGTTAACTCGAATCGATAACCTCGCGATTAGAACTACAAACACGGTTCGCAGTCTCTGATCTCATCAAACCTGCTAGGCTGTATTTTAATTCATCGATCAGTAGTCGGGGATTCGGGTAACTTCAATCTGAATATCAACCACAGTTGTTAGCAGCTGTCGCATTGCCAAACATCTCGCCGTCATTACCAGGCGAACTGCAGGATCAACAGCCTCGAGTTTCGCTCTCATTGGAACACGGCAGTAATGCATATTAGACTTCTCTGCACGGGAGTTACGCCAGTTGCTTTTTTGTTTAGCAGGCAAGTTCATGGAAATCTGTGACATTCACCTTAGTTTGGGCACGACCGAATTTTCACTATATGAGACTGTGATTGCGTCTCGTATCGAGACCGAATTACATCATACGAACGCTCAACTAATCTTGCTCGTGATAAGTGGTCATGTTGCCCTATCCTTTCGATAGAAAACACATTTACTGTCCGATAACTGTAATAGTTAACCCGTGCGAATTTAAATTCCTAAACAACTAGAAATCTCTGTTTCCATCGAAACTGCATATTGATATTTCAGATTACTGATTGGAAGTCCGCGATTTGGTTAACTTTCACTTGAACATCACCCACAATTGATCGCAGCTGTCGCATTGCCGAACACTTTGCAGTCGGCAGATTCTCGAAATGTAGAAGCACTAGCCGCAATTTTACCTCCAATTGAAAGCTCGTCAGTAATGCGCGTTGTCGGCTCTGCCAACAATTGAACCAGGCCACATTACACTGTCAGCAACGGCCTCCATTCTGCGCCATTCACCTTGCACGGGACGACAGAAATTATCATTGCATGTCAACGGTTAACCACTTTTGCTTATGAGTGATGATGATGTTTTCCGATCTTCTGGATAGCATATAGAGTTAATGTTGCCTGATACGACCGATAAGCTCCAAATTTGTACTTTCTGAACATTTCGAAATCTCCGATTCCACTAAACATCTGAGGCGATATTTCAGAATACTTGCTCACTCCTCGACCAGTTGAATAATTTTCAATCGAAAACCATACACGATCGATTGCAGCTGTCGCATTGCCGAACAATTTGAGGTTGACAAATTTCGAATTGCCGAAGCACTAGACTCGAGTTTAGCTCAAATTACATCTCGTCGGTGATGCATGTTATCGGCACTGCCGAGAATTGAACTCCGGTCCACGCTTCCATGGGCAGGAAACAGAGTTTGAGTCTGCGCCATTCTCCTCACATTAGGCACGACCGAATCGTCACATGTGAACGCTCAAACACTTTCGCTAGTGAGTAATGATCAGGTTGCCCGATCGTCTCGGGAGTAGACACAGTTACTGTCTATCAAATGAAAATCGTGAAACCTTGGATTAGGAGTTTCTAGACAGCCAGATCTCTCCGAATTCTTTGGAACTGCTGAGTGATATTTTAGATTAGTTACAAGTATTCGGGGATTTCTCTATCTGTAACTCAGGCTTCAGGCACAACTGATCGCAGCTGTCGCATTGTTGAACACTTTGCAGTCGGACCGCGCAGGCTAAAAAATCACTGGAATCCAAATCCGCTGTCATCAGGTTTCGTCTGTAGTGCATATGCTTGCCACTACCCGGACTAGAACCCCGGCCCCGCATTCGTGAGCAGGCAACCACGTTCAACTCTGCGTCATCCACCCTACATCAGGCATGACCGAATGATCATTCAATCGATAA
>LOND01000401.1:97864-115560 GCA_014220965.1 Paragonimus kellicotti
TAAGTTACACAGAATAGATACTTTCAAGTGTGCTGTTTTCATCAATGATGTGTTATTACCAATTTGGCAAACGGAGTTCAGAACAACGTGTTAACGCTTACACAATGTACCTCAAATGCGGCACGCATAAATATGACTTTCTGGTCAAAGCTTGGGTTGTGAGCAGCAAGGTGAAACCTCCTGGGAATTGTCCGTAGTGCAGTGTACACGAAAGTTCTGACACGTCTATCCATCAGTGGCAGTCATTTAAGTGGATAGGTATGGAGCATCCGTCACATTTTCCAACGCCTCTCCATTTTTATATATGCCCTAGTGAATAAGTTTATATAACAGCAGGACACAACAATTTGATTCCTGTTGACTTTCCTTATACAAAGGAACTTATATCTTAAGGGACTTCTTAGGGAGCCAATATTTCCTGTGTGAGTTTGAAATGCTGTTTTAGAGGTAGTTTACTTGGAAACTTCGTCCGCAACACGATGATGTTAATGTAGAAGCTTACTGATATTGTACAATTAAGCCTACATTTTAGTTTAGCTTGGTAACGGTTGTCTAGGCGAGCACGATTTCAGCGCGGAAGACTTGGCCGATGTGTGGAAGTGCACAGTTTGTGCAGTCCAAGTTGTCCCCCATCTCAATTGCGCTTCCTCACACACGGCAGTTCTAGTCCACCGGGTCACAATCGAAAATAAGTAAATCTAGGCAGCTTCTCAGTCCTCCAAGAACGGCCCAACTGAACCTTGGAACTGTGGGTATTTTTGCTGGGTTTTTAACCAGTAGCGGATAAGATCGAAGATGAGCAGAGACTGGTCACTGTGTCCAAGCGACGGCCTACAACGCATCACTTACTTCATGTACAGGCCGGCTATTCATAACGCAATTGGTTGGGCTTGAACGGGAAGAGGGAATCTGATCGGAAACAAGGCCTTACTTGGGGCGTTAACACGTTATTCCTACGCCCCTCGTTGAACTAACGTCGATAAGGAAGTCGAGAATCCACTTTCACGGTCCTGGTGGAACATTTATGTCTGGTTTATCTTGGGTGCACTAAAGTCACCCCACAAGCAGAATGCAGTGAAGGCATACTGTAGTTTAGGAACGTTGTCAGCGTATTTACTAGAACGCGTGTCTTTCGTCGTCGGAAACCTCGAATGAGAAAGAACGATGAATAACCCCCGCTAGGAATGTGTCTTGACCACCTAATGCAAGTCAAAGCTACAGAGCGTTACATTTTTCAGAGGAATGAAATCCATCGATACTCGGCGGTATTGGGAGATAATGGTGAAGGAAAATTGGAGAAACCCGTCCTCCCTCGAGCGAAGTCAGCTTGTTAAACTGAGTACCCGGAGACACTCGATTCACTGTCACTTATGTCACACGTAAGTCAGATGTCTGCGTGCAAAACAGTATGGTTTTAGGATGTTCATGGATAACTGTCGACTTTTTCCGGCACAAGTTGGGACGTTGTTTTGAACTCTGTTTGCCAAATTGTTAAGAACACATCATTGATGAAAACAGCACACTTGAAAGTATCTATTCTGTGTAACTTACAGTAATGCTCACTGGAAGACAAACAAGTTTCAGTTAAATGAATTACGGCGAAAGGTTATACTATTGCACCACACAGGATAATTGTCATAGCCGCCGTCGTAGAACGCCATCGCGAATATGACACATATGTTATCGTTATAAGTCCCGTTATTCCGTTTGCGGCGTAGTACTAAATTCACCAATGAATCTTTGGCATCATCAATGATGAATTGGAGATGTTCAAAACCACGTGCAATTGAGCAGAATTGCGTTTCCGCTAACGAAATGGGTGGTCACTATTATTTTGCGCATGGTGTGAAATGAGTTTTCTATGTTATAATATCCATTAGCCAGAATGCACAAACTCGTTGGGTAATGTCTATGCGGTTTTACAGCTGAGGGAATAGGGCTGATATCGAAAAGTTATTTCTAACAAAATAATTCAAGAATGGGAGCTCAAAAATCGGTTGCTGATCGGAATGTTCAAGCAGTATCTTGTGTCCGACGGCAATATGCTATTCATATTGCTTTCTTATACATTATAATTTTCGTGCTAAATTGCAACTTATAATGTGGCGAAACTGTTAGCAACATTATCCCGAGAACAACATGAGCACAACACAGGGTTCAGAGAAGAACGGGAAGTATGGTATGTTCAGCCGTTGCGTGAGCGTTAACCAAGACAATGCACACGAAAACGAAGAAGGAAATATTCGTTCATACGAAAAATTTCAAAACAAGTATATCTATGCATGGCTTAGTGTAGTGTAAGCACGCGTATTTAGTATTCAGCCTGTGTGATCATTGGGGTATATCGGCTTTGAATGACTCATTCAGGTGCATTGGTTTGTCCGTCGATTGGCGCTATAGATATGACAATGAATCACCTAATGACATGTGCTCAAAAATTTCCAAAGTGACTAAATACTTTGAATGTAAATTATCCTTCTTTTAAGCAGTCGGAATAAACAGTGCACACAAAAAGCGTTTGAGTTTTTTCAAAGATGGATTTTCATTGAATTACACAGGAAATCAACTTCGAAAATGCAACCTTACACGTTAGACAAAAGTTGGGTGGTTCCATACTGATCACTGAGTACGCGTCAACTTGTATCTCATGACATATCAATCAAAATAGTGAACTCAGATTATTGTCGGTTCCACCCCGCGATAAAGTATGTGCGACAGTGGTATTGGTATATTCCTCGTGTTTCGTTTATTCTGCGCAATGAATTTGGTTGAATGAAAAGTATACTTCATTGAAGTGAGGTAACATAACACTTCGCACAAGTCACATATTAAGTTGCGCTTCCATGAAGGATATCGCTGTATCAACGCAAACGTTACACACCATTATGGCGACTGACTCAGCTCACTGGAAACTCAGAATCTACTCAAATCTCTGTGGGCAATAATCAGTTTCGAAAATTAACCAGCGGCGCGATTGGCAACTCAATTGTTGCAGTTTAAATTGGCCAAATGAACTACTCATGTCTAGGGCAAACGGCGTACATGATTAACAGCAACAGCGGTACTCACGAGACAAACTATAGCTTCATTGTAGGGATCCCAGAATTTTCACACAATTATTGAATTCTTTGCAGACAATCGAGACCAAATACTAGCTATTGGGAGGAATGTGAAAGAAACACGTACACATTTATTGTTCTACCCGAGAGTGAACAGAAAAACGATTTTACATGAAGTATCATCTTCACATCTCGGAAACGTTGCCTTGTATATCATTCCGCGAACGTTACCAAACAGTCCACGTTATTTTGCGACGCTTCATTTTCCCTTCAACAAGCCTAAACGCTTAGTATGTTTCAGGCGGGAAAAAGTCTATGGTGAACCGGTTATCGTCAGACCTAGAAAGCTGACCTCTCACAAGCTGACCCTACTCCATGCGTTTGCTAGGTAGTTTGTGAGAGACAGTATCAATGAAATATCTGTTACACTTCTCCCTCAAAGTTACGTTCGAAATTCTCATTATAATAGAATTATTTTTATAATCAATGTGGCCGCTCGTTGTTGCCAAAATAATTTCGCAAAGCACATTGTTAAATTCCTACTTTTAAAATCACAGGTACTAATGTAACTCTCACTTGGCAGACTTCAATTCTTGTCATGTTGATAAATGCATATAATCACAGTTAGAAAACACTCAACGGTATATCAAGCTTGCTTGAGGTCATTCGCGTTCGACGCAGGGAATCAGAGGCTAACATATGTTGTCTTTGAGCGGATTTATACGAGAGTACGATCATTCTTATGTGATAACTACAGACAAAAGGTCCATCTAGTGGTGTCTAGTATAATATATTACATTTGCTTTTTCTGATATCCGCGCTGGTGAAGTATTCAATTTCAGATAATCAGAGGTTGACAGGATGTAGTAAAGCTCGAGTGCTTGAGTGAGTAAACAAGAAGACTTAAACGTTCTTCCAAAATACGAAAAATATTTCACTAATTTTTCGAACCATTGGCCTTGACGTTTAAAGTTCGAGAAAGGCAGTTTCGCCGTAGTGTGTTATATATCAAGTCTAATGAAATCTGATTAAACAGGTGGTGCAGATTCACATCACCAAATTACCCGAGCAGTGCCCTCACTGGGTCTGATGACCCCATCCACGCCGGACGAGTCGAAGGCATATGCAATTTTTGGAATGCAAATCAAACATATTAAATTAGGACGAACTATATGTGTTCACTCTATCAGGTAAATGCACCTGCAATTTTATTCAGCCGAAATTATCCGAACAAGATCTGTTAATGCTACAAAACGAACATATTTGTACTGTACAACGTCTATGTATTGACAAGTTGTTTACAATCAACCGATTGGTTTTATGTTAACAACGCAGCTTCTGCAGATATAGTGCAGGGTAAGTTTCCCATGCTTTTAGCTCACGGAGTATTCTTGTGGACTACTTCATCGTATGCGGCCTACGGCTGAATCCCCGCAATATCGAACAAGGCTGTAAGATGAATGATGGCCTCTTTGTTCAAATGCGATTGAATGTGGTGAGCTCGTATCATGAAAATGAAAGGAGAACACGTGGCCTGTCACTCAGATCGTTTCCCTGCTACCAACCGTCATCATGCTCCAGGGGTTAATTGCACATCTGTACCATGTTTGGTTTTGGGTGAGAACGAACTTATGCCCGTGTATTTTTTCTGATATTCGGTTAATTTTATGTCTTATGTTGTACCTCCTTGTCCCCAACGCAGGTTCTAGGGGGGAACTGCAAGGTGAGTGTTTCTATTTACTTCAACTGGCAGTATCAGCAAAAGCACCTGGTGAACCGTGCACATTGCCATATGTACGTAAAGACAGCAGTTCCGAAAGGTACTTCATCAAATGTCACCTAAAACCACCTTTAACTCGTTGCATTTATCACCAGCAATCTAACCTGCCTTGAATACTACGTAGTTATTACTGACAGCACAACATTAACTATCATAATGTTGATGGACGGGAGATATGCAATGTTCATCAACTTAATCTGACTGGATTCAGTGTATGACTCAGTCGTCATGCACACACCGCACCTGCTGACCATAGGGCAGGAAAGTGGTGAATATAATCATTGCTAAACGATATCTGCTATGGTGCGTAATAAGTGCTACGATCTTTGTGAATACACTAACCATCCCATGGTTATGTTTCTCTTCAACAATATGAAGAGAACAGAGAATTGAAAAAGCTACGCCATTTTAGTTATTACAAACCTGAAAGCAACTTGTTCAGGACATGATAATGAACTGCAGTTACCATTTACTTCAAGCCCATTGCTGAATTGACTGCAGCTTGTTCTTTTGAGTTATATCAAAAATATGACTAACAAAAACGTTCCAGGGATTACTGGCAATTATTCTGCTTGATTGCCTTGAATATCGTAGGCTGTTATAGTGCCCAGCAATTACAGCAAATATTCGGGCAGCTACCTCCTGATTCCATGTCCCTTAAGCGTTCTCGCTCAAAACTGCGATCTAACTGTCCGCGATACGATAAAAGTCGTACTCGGTTCGAGTTCATTGAAATAGAATAGTGTAGAAAGAAGCTGTGTCCGGTTGGCGATCAACCAATGAGTGTACTGGGGGAACATCTGACAATGATAATAATAATATATATTTCTCAACGCATTCGTGAGAGACACGCTCGGATGTGCGCGATCATGACAGATAATTACAGGCGTTACAAATCAACAAATGTTTACATTGTAAGACAAACATGAAGTCTGCTGACAAAAGAATGCATAATCAGACAGAGGTAGGTTGCGGTTTACGAAAGTTTGATACACACATCAGTAAGAGAAATAGTTCGCTCATTCCTCAGATTCTGTTCCAAAGATTAAATGTTATACTAATTTCTCTTATACAAGGTTATGTGGGGGACGATATTTCAAATATTTCAAGGTCATGCCGGGAAATACGTGCAAATGCATCTTCGAGGGATTCCGCCATTATTTGACATAATTGGCTACGGAAAATTTTGAAGCAGTTCGGCTCGGGCAAGGGAGGACGGGAACTTCCAAAATCCGGCGAAGAATTGAGCAAACTCCAGCGCAGGACTTCTTCGGTTGTTCCAGAACGTCAAAAAGTTGAAAATGTCGCGAACTGCTCGGTCAATATGGGGTTTCTAACGTCCGTTCATCGCGGAAAATTTCCTCGCATAGCAGATGTTTCAAGAGTGAGAAAAAGAGCACATTCTTACAAAAGCGGTGGAGTGAACCAATGATGTCATTCTGTCCGTTCGTATCCAGCAAAACTGAAATATTCGTGATCATATGAATACATTAGCCCAAAAGTGCATCAGACCTATCGAAATGTCAACTGCTATCTGATCTGTTTTGAATATACATAGGATAGGACATTATACAGTAAACAGGTTTTGACTCAAAATAGCTGTAATTGGTGACGTCCCCTACGGTTCGGCCTCATTACAACCTATTGTGTCAGCCGACTACCCTGGAGCACCAATTTAGAATTTTGAAACATCTGTTTTCTGATTTGCAACCTTCCGAAACACGGTTTCTGAAATTTGAAATTGATCCTTCCCTGTGCAATTCAACAAATTTGATACGAGCAAATGCGCATGTACTAAGTTCTAACCAGCAAGCTCATATGGTGCGTATCTCGTTGGTTTCTACCTCATCGTTCCTCTGACGTCTCCTGTAATACTGATAAGAATGTTCTAGTGCCCAATGCACTGTTACGAACCCAAGTTCAGCCAACGCCTCACAAACAGCGGGTAACGTTCAGAGCTGTCCGCTCAAGGACCTGAAAAACTGGTCACGTCCGCTAAGTGGATCGTTTCGTTGGACGCCTGAATGCTGTCCATTTCGTTTTTATTGTTGTAGTCACTCATATCATATACCACTCGTATAAGCTGGTTTAATTACTAGCTAAGTCCATGCATTTTCTAGAATCGGAGCCGCATGAATTTCGAAGGAACAGCACATGGATTCCAACCATTGGATGTCAGCAACAGTTTTCTGTTTTTCGCGTTATGTGGTGATTACAAGGAAGCTCACCTGTTAATTATACTAGGTGAAAGTTGGCATTTTACCGGGTGATGACTTGACTACATCGAATGGAAACGAGAGATAGCGAATGAAGCATAACATTTTGAATGCGAATGTGAATATTGCATCCGTCAGAATAGCACACTGAAACCAGAATTACTGTTTGCGGTTGGGAACTAATTGAGTTGACCAACAGTGTGATGAATCTTTGTTTGTTTCCCCGCAAGCCGCACCAGTCTCAAGGAAATAGCATTCATTCAAATAGCACCAGATACTGCGGCACAAAATTTAAGATGCAGTTATACTTTCGAACGAATCTAGTCGATGTACTGGAGACAGCTATTAATGCTCAAACGTTGCAGGCTGGGATATAAAAACGGACTGGACTATGCAAGTATCCTCAAGGTAAATAGACGACTCTCCGTCAGAGTTGACGACAATACTTCCATTCTGAACGGTTGGTTCGTAGCCATCATTCAAAAGCGAAATTAATATCGAGTATACGCTGAGTTGTCGAGTTCAGTTGAGAACGACGTAATTCCTTTCTTTTTCGTGGTAGTTAACATAAAGCCTGCGCACGATTCTAAATATCGTCAGTCCATACAACAGCCACTTTTTGGACGAAACGTGACTGATTGATAATGACAGACAATCCTCAAAACCACAATCGCTGCAGTTTTTTCGAAGAGCCACACACTTACAATGAGGATACTCATAGTTCACTCCAATAAGACGATTCAGTTAAGCGCATTGTTGTTTTCTGCCTAAGTATGCGAACAATGGTATTCTATTTCCCACACTTTTAACGGGCAACATATTTTGGAAACTTTAACATCAACTGCTTGTAGCGATGTATTTGACGATCAACTGGCAATTCGGTGCGGAGGTTTATCCAGGACCAATACATTGAACATTTTGCGCAAAAAGTCTTAACGGTGAAGTCTTTTTGGATCGACCGTCGGAGGCAGTTTCTTCGGGAAGTATAAAAACCATTACTCGATCGGGATTAGATGAGGTTCATAATGTTCGGGTGTATGAAATCAATACACTTCATTACGGTCTGGTAGTTGACAAGATGCAAAACTTACAACCACATGGTGTCCGTTCACGGGAATCGCCAGTTGGCATTCGATGCCTCACAAAACATTTCTTCAGAAAATTCAACTCTACATTTTAAAAACACGAATTGGAAGTTATCTATCAAGACGATGGCCGCCTCCAGGTGAATTCGCAAACACTGGATATGTCCACGATTTTCGAGAGAGAATTGCGGCGTGATAGCGTTTTGTTTACGGAACAAGAGCTAAAATCTTCCGAACGTCATTCCATCATTATATGGTACGTGAACCGTGCACTGCTGGATAACTCATTCTCGTTGGTGCTGAGCGGACACAACACTGATAACTGCATTCAGTCAGTGAGGTTGGATCAGACACTCTCGGAATTAGTTAGTTATTAACAAACCACACCTGTTGCACCACGTTCACAAACGTCTGAGAAACCCAATTTTACCGAGCTGCAACGAGTGTGTGAACCGTGCAAACGTTCACCTAAACCAACAGTGTGGTACTATATCTACAATCGTACAACTCAATTGTTCGCCAATCACAGATCTGGAAAAGAGAACGAATGCTTAGATTGAGGCGTCTGATGAAGTTGGGAACGATATTGAAAACTGACATGAAGGCATACTGAATGATGGCACAAACACGCACCAGCAAGCTAATGCAAGGTAGTAGACAACTGCAAAAGTGCATGCACGAGCATTGTAAGATTTGAACCGCTGAATGTGGGAAACCCAAAAATTAATACGAATATCTCAGTTAAACCGGCGCGGAGCAACTGAGTAAACAGGAGAGCGATGATAAGACGGCGAAATATTCACATAAGCCCCCCAGAACAAATTCTGAGATACCCACGTGACTGTGGAATATTGTGCTGACAAACTACCGTCAGCGACCGAAGTCACATTAGCGCGTTATTTGCCGAAAAATGCAAGACTATCTCAAACTGGCAAAGTTCTCTCATTTACAGCTAGTACAAATAAGCCCGGAGGTAAGTAAAAGATGCGCGACGTATTCCATAAACCAATCATCTATTGCCGTGGTCACAAGTATGCAACATGCAGACCGCTATTCTACAGCAACCTCAGAGAACTACTGGATTCACATTCGTATAGTGTAAATGTCTGACCCAGTAGTGCATCCACAATCTGAGGTGGACCAGTGCGAACGCGAGCAGATGACGCACCAGAACACTTGACATATATTTTATTCCACAAATATGCGAGGTACTGGGTGTAATGAGCATTTGAAAAATCTGGGTGGCATACACGAAATGTTAGGCATTTGTGAGCACTTGTGATAAGTTGCAAGCTGTCTATGTCTGCTAACAGATCGGAATGTCTGGCATGTGTCGTCGTTCTATCGCATGTATAGCCATCGTGGTGATGTGTTGATTGCAGGCATATGCTGATGTTCAATTTTACACTCAGTTTTCGAACTACGCAAACTCGAACCTGCTCAGTTAAAACGACCAGAAAAATAGGTTATTCAATTGGAGGGCCGAATCTCCTAATGCACACAAGCAGGATGCCACGTCTGCTCGTTTTGGATATCAATCTTTTAATTCGTCCACTGAGGGTGGATACGAATGTTTTGGTTCCCTCAATTTTGAAACAAAACAGCAACAACCGCCTCGTCGATTCGCGGTGATTCAAAATCGAATGTCTCGAGACAGAGTCAGACGAAATGCTCACAATTATGTGACTATTGTTTCCGTAAATTTCCAGCAAAAACGTCATCATCACCGCATGTTTGAACTGTTTTGAACGTTTGCATTTCGAATTTGTGATGAGTCATTCACAATTTCACGTAGAGAAATGGACGGGCATTGGACAACCATGAAACTGGTTAATAATCTCGTACGTGAATCGGGAGCAGTGTTCAGAATTTAGTTGATACCAAAATTCATTGGCGATTGTATGCATAAAACTAATGTTTTTCGTAAAAAAGTGAAAAAAATGGAATCGCCACCAACTTGAAAGAAAATCCAGAATGAGTTAGCGATTTACGGCAGACTAGCATGCAAACGACATGATGCAAGTGGAATAAGGGTGCTTCATGAATTCCGTACATGCTTGTCGCACGGGTTGAAACCTGTGGAGCACTTACCTCACGCAGGAAATGCTAATACAAATTCTTCTCATGCTCGTGGTTTTTCCGTCCGCAACTCGAGAAATCAAGTTCAGTGGTAAGTTCATTAGTATTGACGTATTACTCACACAAATATCTGTTATCTCGGTCGTAAGTGCACAATATGTATATCTCAACTGTTAGGTTGTTACACAACCAGGATGCCGTTAAATAATCTTGGAAATCATCTTGGAGGGTGTAAGAAAGCGATCAACCAAAGAATCTCGAAATTTACGTAGCCAACTAGCATTCACTTATTCAGTGTTAAATGTGACGAAGCACTGGATCTATCTGTCTCCGTCTTGTCATAATAAACGCTGAAAAGTTGAGCAACAGGTGCCTCACTTAGTTGCAATGGAGACAACTTCGCTGAGGCGAATCTTTGTTTTGAGGAACTGGATGGGTCCATGGTGGAATACAGGCAGCCCGTTAACCATTATGATGTCCAGCTTGCAAGAAGAAATCACTATTCCATCAGCAGTTGTTTTCGACTAGTCCAAACTTTAACGCATACAACGAGATTTGAAGAGGACTGCGGGCACTTTCCAGTTACCGAATGCGATGCCTTTCCTCTATTGCGTGAGAAAATTGAACTGTGCCACGTCAAGTTCCACAAATGAGTTTGCCGTCAAATCTGCAATGGCAGACCCCAGCGTGCATACAAACTTTGCTGCAAGTCCATTGGATTGTGAATGTCGCGGAGCAGTAGACAAATGCTAACCCCAAAGTCCTTCGGTCCATTCGTCCAAAGACTGGGCAGTGAAGTGAGTGGCACCGTCGGTGACCAAAGCAACAGGTACATTCTCGCGACGGAACAGTTCTCTCAAAGCACGTGATGTGGAGTCTGCACTCAATGTTAAAGTGAGGATAAATTTCCGGTCATCTGGCGTAAGCAATAACAATCACTACGGTATAACATTTCCAACGAAAAGGACCACAGTAATCGGTATGAACCTTCTGAAATGTTCAAAACGTAACAGGTTTATGGGAGCCTTTATGACTGTTTCGCATGAAGCTTGTGTATAGTTTTTGGTACAATTTCCGCAGTATGTTCGATAATTGCTTCGAATTTCGACCACCAACAAGATAAGTTTGCAAACAAGTTCATCGTATGAAGCTACTGATGTCGGGGATTCCAGTTCACAAGGACATCCCACCTTCGAGTCCGTGGAATTACAACACGATCATCAAAACATAGAAATAATTTCGGAGTGATGGACCAACTTGCACGGCGACAGCGAAATGCGGGATATCTAGGCCAATCCTGTTGTGTCCAGTCACGTCTTAAGGTAGAGATAACAGGGCCAAAAAACCTTCGGAAATCACACACAAGTGCATCTCTTTACTCGCAATGATTGAACTAGTAAACAGTCAGCGTAGTAAGAGTTTGAGTCCAGTGACGGAATTCTGGGCAAGTAATCATCATGGGAATTGTTGTGCACCACGATGGACAATTGTGTAGTTGTAGTAACTGGAAGCAGTGCTCTAACTTTGCGCCATGGCAATAGACGACTTCGCCAGCGATTCACTAAAATGATACAGGAATTTTACGATTTAGTGATCTCTTGCAATGGTGGATGACAGTTCACAAAGACACTTGCCAAGTCAATTAACAACGCAATACACTCCGAGGGCTTAACGTTGGGTCTCAGAATACCTACGTTCGGATTTAGACGGATGACCCAAAATGCACATGACAGGTCTACCACGCTGTTCACGAACCGCACCTACTCCAGTGGGAGAGGCATCGGTAATTACAATCAGCTGGTCTTTGTCAGAAAACAGTTTGAAACATTGGTTGTTTGACGATGATAAAGTAAAGAACGATGCGTTTTCTCGAGGTTATTGGACCAAGAAAATTTCGGTGGATAGTGTATCGAACAAAGAAGCGACAAATTGAGCGAAATCCGATGAAAAACGTGGTGGTATTGGAGGTACACAAGCATGAAGATAGTCGTGACAGTGCATTCACCAATGGGGTTGGGAGTGTGCAGGTCTGGCTTCATACAATTGCTATCAACAACGTAATTAGGGTGAGGGAAATGAAAACGGGGAGATAACACGTCATCTGGGAAATGACCACGTATAATTTAAAAAAATCGTTCGACATAGATGAGGCGATGATCATAGGCGCGAAAAATAACATCATCTCGATAGGTTTTGATACCATCCGAAATTTCAGTGATTGTGCTCACGATACCCTAGAATTTTAAGAAGACCCCAGTAATTGACAAACGATGCAGTACATCGTCTGTTCTTCTGTTATGCATTCACGATACAATAGGCATCAATTCAACGTTAACCTGTAGTAACCCCAAATTCTCGGCGTAATCTCGTCAGCTTTCAATGATTTCTCTATGGAAGTCGCCTAGTTTCACGAGTCAACAGAGGTTACTACTGCTTACTCACACATGGATTGCAATTGTTTGCGCACAGGTTCTCTCAAACCAAAGGGAATGACTCGTCTCGTAAAATAGATTGGGCACCCCGGAGCTTCGAACTTTATCTTCGGTATTCGAATTCACCTGTGGCCTTAGAACAGTTTAGTATAAGTTGTCTATTGCCAGCGTCATTCACTGACGTCAGTAGAACGGAACGTTGAGTCAAAGAATAGAATTGACGGAGGTTGAAACTAACATTCGACAATCAGTAAGGCTGCATCGGGCAACTTCACCAATACAATGCAGCCGCCTAGAAAAGAAAATGAATGACCAGTGATGTCACGAATGTTATCCTGTATGGGCTGCAGACCATAATCGAGGATAAACAGAGCTATGTCTGAGTGTGAAATTATTAATTCAACACTACCGGTGTCAACAGTGTGATTGTCACTTTCGTTAGAAGCAATCGCTGATGTTTCCGATTCATGGGAGGCGTTTTCCAGGACAAAATATATGGAAAAGAGATAGAAACATCACCAGTCACTGAATGCGCATTGGAATTTGGAGTTGTCGTTAAGATACATGAACTTCTGGATCTTCATACCGACTGGATATGGCTCACTTTGCCACGAGGGGTACTTTGTCTGTCTTTGTGAACATGCTCACCAGGGAATGATTGCGTCCACAAAATGCGCATTCCCCGGAATTGTTGTGGGACCAGGTTCGAAATACTTTCTTCGAAACACCGAACAAATGACCTCGTCGCACGAAAATCAGTACGCCGTTTGAATGTCTCATCATGTTACGGCTTCGGATTGTCGCCTTCAGAATAATCGCACAAAACGCCCTATCTAGTCTTCGTAACTTCCTTACACCCACATACTGTTCACATGCTCTGTGGATAACCTGTAACTTTCGAATCTGAGGCAAGAGAAGTTTCCGTTGTAATTCTGGCAAGCGGACACCAGCTGTTAATCGATCACGCAACCGATCCTCTATCTGGATGCACTATTCACACTTGCTGCTTGTGTTTGCAATTGTAGGACGAAATCACGAATCGATTGAGATTCTGACCAGATTAGAACATTGAGCTTGGCTTCTGCAACTGTTACAAAAATCGACGGTTTGCAGTGTTGGAGCAGTACCTCATTTAGCGTGGGACCGTAACTACTGATGGGTGATGCCCGAAAACCCAAGGTTTTGGCGAGCGCATAAGTTTCATGCCGGTGAAATCACGAAGGAAGCAACCTTTTTTTATCCTAATTCAATTCCGTGAAGCACGAGATTTCAAGCCTCTCCTACTGATCTCCCACTCCCTGGGCGTTTAAGTTGGTGAATTATTGATCCAGCTCATTAATCACTGTGGATACTGCGGGAGCGTGACGCCAAATGTTGTTTTTTGAAATAGAACTGTGTAGAATAGCGAACATATATGAGAATCGCAAAACACATTCGGGCACAACAACACGGAGCGGGTATTGGTGAATCGTATGCATCAATTGTACAGGATATTGAAATGGAGAATCGAATGCACAAAAAGGAGATAGAGCACGTCTGTCAATTTCATCACAAGTTTGTTCTCACATCCATTGTGGGAGACAAATGCATTTAGTCACAACACAGGTTATATTTAGGTAACCTCCAACTGCTGCTCGTCGAATTGCGCCCACCATTTTACTCACTGGCACTGTTTTTAGACGTTCACAAGTTGGTGGACATTCCACCGTAAAAATGTTCGAGCGAGATTCTAGAGAGCTCTATTGGTTGGGGATGGACATCATCCGAGCAAATCAACCAAAATATCAAGTTCTCCACTCAGTATCTTATAGTCAGTTCCGAATAAATCAAAGGTGATCTCGAAATTCTTGGAAACAGTTAACTATTCCATTGACTACCGTGCTGTTACACACACATATATTCATGTAATCCTCAACAGTAATGATTGGAAGCTAGTTAGTTTTGAAGCTGCAACGCGAAACATAATCGAATTAATTAATCGGGATATTTCAGCGCACCCATCATTCGTTCACATAGATAGCTTCCCAGATATGTCTTTTATTATTGGTTCTGAACGAAGAAATATATATTCCCATTTTCATTCCAGGCAATACAGCAGACTGCAGTTATTGACTGGCTGCACAAAAACTGCGGATTATACTGAATATTCTAAATGGCCTGCACGCGCAACATACTTTGTTAAGTAATCTAACATGTGTTAAGTATCCCATAAATCGATTTTCACCATGTTCACACGGAAATGCTGTATGTGACAGTTACGCAGGATTAGCTTACAACATTTGAATAGCTTGCGGATGGTCAAACAAACGTGTTTCGTTTTTTGGTTGCTCAGCACACCACCTTATAAGAAATTTAATGTCAACAGTACGATGAAGTTGACGCCCGTGGTAAAGGCTTCATTTGGAACATGATCTACGCACAGTTCAGTTGAAATGCATCATCCCCAAATTGAACAATATGACTACTCACTGCAATCTTTCATCGATGTGCAGAATTCAGATCGTTGGTGTGGAGTTTGCTGGTAAATGCAGGCTGGTAAATCGATGAGTGGATGTTCGACAGAAATGCTGCAAAGCTAGTGACATTATCGCACCACCTCCTGTTCAGCGAAATGTTTCCGATGTAGCTTGTCTCCTCGAAATTGGATGCGGTGTATCGAACCCATCCATAATCATATTGCATGACATGTTCGACTTCAGTCTCGTTGATATGTATTGAGAAGATGCGAACAAAGTTAGTGCATTGTCGTTTAGACCGAACAAACAAATGCGTGTCCACTTCACTGTCACACGTTTTTTCACACCAATGCCAATTCATCGTTTCACCGCGATCTGACAACTCTCAACATTATTATGTATTCCAGTGTGTGAAATAGGTGAACTGCGCGAAGATGGAGCTCTGAGATTTTGAAACAAAGACGGTTTCCCTGCTGAACTCACCACATGTGAACATGAAAATATGCATACGTTTCTATGTCTGGTTTGATTTATTTGTAACAGCGATACTTCTCTTTAGTTTGATGAGGTACTCATAAGCCTGCAGGATATCCCTGAGTGTGCTCAATTCTAATGATGGATTATGTCCCGCGCATAGCCTCCGCATTCTGTGAGGACTCCCCTTATATTGCACTTTCAGCAGAGGCTTCCGGAGTGCATATATTATTCTGCCTTGTAAGCTCCCTTCTGATGGATCCTCTTATATTTCTCATTTAATCTGCGGAACACCAGAATGTCCAGAAACGAAAGACAGTTATGTGATTCGTTTTCTTTGGTTAACTGTAGATTCGGAGATGTCTCATACAATACAAAGAATAACCAGATTTCTCAAAAATGGACAGATCTCGTCTGATAAACGTCTGTACATAATTGGCCTCTTAAAAACGTCCACACAATGTACAGTCTACTCTTAACATGAAGAACTCAGTCAGGATTGGACATGGGGTACGGCTCACTTGCAACCCAATCTGCTTGCCAGTTTCGCATCGTGTGTACACATGGGTAATAACAATTTCGGTTCAGGCACTGAGATAGGCCTAATGAACATCTTACCTCAAGAACAGAACTGCAAATCTCGGTATTCGTTTCGTCCGTATTTCCGAGAATCTGTGGATGATATTTCTCTTGAAATCTTGGACGTCATCAGGGAATTCGCATGAAAAATTTCGGAGTGTCACCGAGAATTTCAAACTTATGGAGAATCCAATCAATAACGTTTGCTGAACCGAATGAATGCGATATAAATTTCCTTACATGTGACAGTATTATGTCGGCCAGCAACTGATTACACTGGTGTGATATCTCGTGCACGAATTTTTCGGAGATTTATGAGAAAACGTTATAGCTGATTGCACCACGCTAGTGAGTTCATAGAGGATGCTGTCAAATATTGTGAAGGTATGCGGAACGCAACATTAACGTTTGTCGCCGTGATTGTTTGCAAAACTAGAAGAAATTATAAGAAACGTAGAAACAGAATAATGAGGGTTGGTTAATGAAATCAATTTTTTATTCCCTAAATGAATTCGGTTGAACCGCTTGGGAGGTCAGCAGGCGTGTATGAAACTACTTCACTACAGGCCAACAGGGGTTTTGTTTCCAATATTGTTCATCATAGTGTGTATCACATACTCTGGTTAAAATGATCAATGCAATCGATTGGATAATTCTTTTTCATCCACCAGATCAACTGCAATAATTTAAAGCAGGGTTTATTCGCTAACGTTGATAGGTCACAAATCACATTTGTTCATGCATTCGCAACATGCTGATCAATTATTCTCTGTCGCCGAATTAAAGAAGGTGGAAACCACTACGTGACCGATGTCCCACAATTTGCGACATCGGATGAACACCAGAAATGTCACTCTCGTGCAAAGCACTTCATTATCATGATTGGCGTCAGGGGTGTGTGACTTTTGAACAGTTTCACACATAATCGCTGCTCGTGGCGGATGTGGTGTATCAGCTGGCGTGCGCTATATAAATCAGAAACACCAGCCGAAACACGCTCCGTCCTAGACCAACTCAGTTTGCTTATAAGCCGAACGGTCATCTAAATTTCACTTGTCAACCCTTACTTTCCCAGAATTAGGAAGACCCACGTTATAATACTGCAAGTCTCAATTTGTTTTCAGTTGGGTGAACCGAGTGTGTGACATTGGAGTTAACGAAAGAAACCGGACATTTCCAGCCCAACATATCGCTCGTTCTCACGAGACGGTTAGCATTCCCTTGATGAATTCATTGCAGGGGTGAGAACCACCGACAACAAAAATGGCGATCGGTGTACTGGAATGTGGAGAAATGAGTGAGCGAATATGTTTGGAAAAGAATTAACATGAAATACATTGTGCATGAAATACAAATGTGGTGATATTGGAAACGTGTTCGCCAATAATGGAATTCGGATATTTCCGTCACGTACAAATTTTTTTGGAGAATTTTACTAATGCAATTGGTCACCTTTGCTTTGCTCAACTACCCACAGGACTTAAAAATAGCGACGCAAGTGAGCAATGCAAACTGAATGGGAGTACCATTTGGTTC
>LOND01000401.1:159545-170584 GCA_014220965.1 Paragonimus kellicotti
AATATCCCGAATAAGCTTCTGCCAAAAGATCGTTGAAAATTTCGCAACACAATCATATCAAATATGCATGGACGGCAGTGAATTGGCGATACAATATTCAACAGTAGACCGAGCAGACATTGTGTAGAGTCAGCTTCGCATCCGGTAGACCGATACATCTTGTTGTCCTTTCAGTTTTCGCCACTCGAAAGAGTAATTGCTCAGAGCGATCGAGAGGAGTTGGACTACCATATTCGTAGATCTCGAACGGAAGTGGTGGTGTCAATAGGATGACTATGTAGTGAGACAGAACTATTGGGGATCTGACTATCATAGGTGATATTGTTTGTTTTCTTCACGGAGAACGTTGAGAGGTATGTTTTGCACGTACGACCTTAACGATTTTAGGTCATGTCGTCCATTTTGTAGACAGAAAACAAGGTTGCTATATTGACAGTTTGAGTTCGGCGCTCAAAATATGACGACATCCGGCTGTAAAAAGGAGTGGTATAGTGATCAACAGGTGCTCATCAGGCCTTTTGCATGTCTAGAGTTATAATAATCACCACATTTCTCGCGTCGGAAGACATCGATATATGGTCTAATGAGTTCAACTAAAGTGTCATGCAAGAGAGCTTATTGAGGAAACCGTGCTGCGAGAGGATTATAAGGTTTTGTGACTATAAGAACTCGGAGATCGGGCACTTTCATCATTATTTCGAACATTGTGAACAGTTCGATGTGCGGTTGATGAGACGATAGTTACTAACTTCATGAATTGGACCACTTTTGCTACTTTCGGGTCTGACGGTGGAAAGAACGTATTCCAATTCAAGGTTCTAAGTAGGGAGAATAATGTATTCCAGTCAACGTATCTTGATCGGATGATAAAATGAAACTGTCAGGTTGTTAACTGTATTGAAGTTAAACTGACGCTCGAAGATATTGTGGTCACTTCCGGGGAACTGTTCCGGAACGAATATCGCTACAGAGGAGATACCTATGGTGAATATGAGATCAAAAATATGCCCTGTCTGGTGGGCGCTAGAACATGTTGGTTCCATCCATTCAGTTGAATGCATGAAGAAATTCAGCTTGCTTTGCAGGGGCTGAGACTGAGTTCCAGGATATTTCTGGCATGTTGAAGTCACCACTTGTTTGTTTGCGTTCGCAAGGCATATTTTATACATGATTTATCAACTCTGCAAGGTCAGTGAAATCACTGCTAGTAGCATTGGGCGGTCGGTAAGTGCATCCTAGGAGTAGGTCGCGGGGACCTATACAGACCGTTAGCCACAACCAGTTCTACATTTTATCAAGACTAGATTCGTCAAGTGTAACTTTCAAATAACTTGAAACACTGGGTTCCCCTTAATAACTTCATCAATGCAGAAAGAAGACATATGTTGCGATATGTTAACATTTCGTTTACTCTCATCAGTCGCAAACGTAAAACATGCGAGTTATATATGACACAAAATAGAGATAGACAGGGTATGGACACGCATACAGTCACACCACGTGTTACGTCATCACCACCAAGGCAACCCTATGGGTTGCTTCAACCACTTTTGTGCACATAGCACCGGCTGGTGAGTTCTGATCAACATGGCTTCGCTAAAGGCCAGTAGCTTCGGGTTCTGTTGACGTACCAATATTTTGAATGATTTAATTAGGTCAACCTGGTGACCTGTTATCATGAGGTGTCTGGCAATCGATGATGCGGGGCTTCGAGTAACGGATTCACCGGTTTCAGATTGTGTCATGAGTTGTTTTAACCAGTTCGGGACGTGTTCTGCCACTTGCTGAGATAGCTGTCGGTCTGTTCTGCCTAGGTAAACGTCACCGCAACTGCAGGTGAACAGGAAATTTTGTTTCTTTGATTCCACAAACGTACCAAAAGTAAAAAAACGTTTCCACAACATGCCGATGCTTAAACTCCTGTGTCCGTTGAACAATACGCAAGATTTGCAAACTTCCGTCGATTTTGTGCGATTAATGAACTTCCGTTCAGGTGCCAGCCTAATTTTGAACAAAAGCATTTGCCTCCATATTCCCTCTTTTCCCGACGAAATTTCATGCACAGTTTTCAAGGCCACTCACCTCAAATAATATAGAAATTCATTGACCTCCTATCTTGCCATCCTCAAACCACGTCTTTTGGGCATGATTTGCACTACTACGTCAGGTACCACCTTGTGGAGTGTAAACTGATGGAACTACCCAGTTTTTATCGAATCTTCGAGATTATGAAAACTATCTTCCAAGAAGCATGAGCCTCGAATGCTTTCCCATTAAGTGTTTCATTTGTTGCTCCATTCACGCGATTAGAGTGTTACACCATCATTAATTATGCGTATGGTGTACATCAATGTGCATTGCCTTGCAGCATGAACATTGATTCAGCGTCTTTTTCACAGACGCGTTGAGAAACATACCGTTCTTCTTATTATTATTATTACTATTATTACTATTATCAATATTAGTTTTCTAACTGAATCTCCGGATACTTTGGTAATAGGAACTGAACATAACTCGATGTAGTTCCTTCATTGTAATGTGCTAATATTTGCTGTTCCGATCACTGTTGTAGCAGCGGACGTTAACGTCTCAACAATAACAGGAATGATGAAGGTGTTGCTTGCGATGTCTGGAGATTTCACACCCTTCTTCGCCATCATCGTGTTATATTGCATAAGGATGATTGCTTGATGACTAATAATTTTTGGAGATTAGTTTGCTTGATGAGCGGTATGGTGCCAAAATGCTGGTATTATCTTCCTCTTTATCAACGAATTATGTACGAAACGTTCTGATCGAGATGAATCCATGCTTCTGCAGTCGCTGTATGAAGCCCAAGTATTTGATTGACGTGAATGAGGAAACAGCATTATACACAATATATCTGCCGCCGAAGGCGCTCATTCCGTCATTGAAGCATTGCACAATCTAGGTCAGTTGGGATTCTAAGCACCACTCACTAGCCTCTCCAGGTCTCCAGTTACCAGCGTGAATTTTATGACCTGGCCAGCATACTAGCTACTATAAGTACGCCTCAACTTTTGAGGATAACACACTTAACGGTGAAGATGGCGGAACAATCGTCTGCAGCCTGGCTCGCCACCAGCTTACAGTTGCTTATTGCGGTCAGGTACCGTTCTGACAGAACAAGTAACACCATAGCCAAGAGCAGACGACTATAAACCGCCGCCTACCAGTGTTATTGCTCCAGATAACCAAGCAGATGTCAAGTTTGAACCGCCAGTTGGAGAAGCAAACTGGCTATCATTCCATCAGAGCATGCTGGTCTCAAGGTACACTACGGCACACCGGACTCAGCCCTACTCTCTCGATGAGCCTGGTTGAGTAGCTGTATCTATTATACGTACCTGGTAGTGTTCTTACGCCAACGCGGTTGCACTTTCAAGCAAACTGATTGGGTATCTTTGACATCTGTTCCCTGCATAAACCACTCACAGTAAGCATCATGGTGGCTTGGTGTGAAACAGGAAGTTGGTGGTAACGAATAGCATACTCCTGGTAAGGCTGTTTTGCAGTGTTAGGAAACTCGTTGAAGAAGATAGTGTGGCATCTTTGGAAATCGCATCTAAAAAACTCAAGTAATCCTGACAGTGTGTTAGCTAATCTCGCGGAATCAATCTGGCGAATGATTATTTTCATCTAACAGTTTGATGGTTTGATTGACATGGTGTACAGATACCTTTTTGCGTATAGGGATGCTGACACGACCTCGCACAACATTCTGCGTCAAAGTCATCTTTAATCATCTCCGATCATTGTTAACTTGGGATTTCTCTCATCTGGAGCCAGGATCCAGGAATCAAATCTCATAGGGAGGAAGACAAATCTCAGCAGGGTTGATTACTATCAGCGTGGCCTTGCCAAAAAGGCGAGGATAGACCCTAAGCTTCTCCGCAACACAGTGGCCACACACACTATCAGTGAGGCTTTGACTTCGGAATTGCTGAACCGTTGGGGATTTACCAACACAGCAGATAACGGTGCGTAGGTGTTTGTAGCTACAAACGAACAAACAACTTCTGAGCGCGTAGTAAGTAATGTGGCTGAATTAACTCAAAGTTCAGTGCGAAAAGTCAGACTGAGACTAACGAATCTACTAACCACGAAACGCCCGGTCCAGGCGTGATATATTCCTCTCGTTTCAGAGAGCTGGGCCACAGCCTTAGTAGCACCGTTTACAACACTTTTCAATCACTATTCATCATCCGACCATCTGTCTAAAGCTTGGAAACAGTTCACAATCACACCTCTTTTTGCAGGTGAATGCAGAGCTCACTCGGAATACCATCGGCTGATAGCGCTACTTTGAGCGGTCTATACAGTGACGCAGGGCCTATTAAGTGACTCATACACGGACAATGTTGTAGACTTTCAACTGATAGAAAAGGCTGATTGTTTCAGGGGGTTCACATGCGCCAAGAATCTGCTGATTTTTCGTGGTGTTCAAAAAAAGGAGCCTGCTGACGCAGGATTGATTACACACATTGTATACCTCGAATTTTCCGAGGCCTATAGTAGGACTCAGTCTTTCTGCCGGAGCTGAATAGTCACGGTCTCCGGGAGCGATTACTCACCTGACATAAGATTATTGAATCAACGTAGGTTCAGCGTCAACGTAAGCGGATTGCTATCATAGTTGGTCACAGAAACAGAGGCGTTCGGAAACATTAACCATAGGGAGACTGTTGTTCATTAGTTTCGTTCTTGAACTGTCCAATGTAGGCAAGTCGTCGATATTGTCCTAGGCGGATGACGAGGTCCTGGCTAGTTTGCCAGTGGTGTGCTTACATTATTTTGAGAAGAATCCAGTTCCAGGAAAAGCACCGAAAAACCGGGCCCTCTGCTGTTTAAAGTGACTTCCACAGTTCTAGGTCGAATATATTGTGCTCCGTGTCTTTTCCACAGGCCGTTCTCTCAGTATAATGGTGGCGCAATTTTTATAGTCACCTCGACTACGCGTCCTACACTGAACTGTCTGGACTTTTGTCTGGTCCATTCTTTTTGACCTTGCTTTGTTACTAGTCACAAACCCTATAAATATGAACGGGTTTGTTACCGTGTTGTCTTCGTACTGAGTGACATTATAAGAGATCTGTCCAGAGGCCAGTGTTTTCACTGTGTTCATGCATCAGTATCGGTTGCTTGAGTCGGCTGAAGTGTGACGAAGCAATCATGTAAACTCTGTAATCCGTTGTCCATTACCGTTGACCAACGTTTTGTTATCCGCCGTTTCACCGACCTTTGTCCTGTTATCTGTTTACGCGTTCTTAGGCCGTAGATGCAGTCACAACTCTCGCAGAACCAATCGATCAGTCTGATATGTTGGTCCGTAGGAGGTATCTTGCAGCTCAACGTCATGTGTAAAGTTCGCCATTGGAATGTAATGCCGTTGCTTCGGCGACATACAGCTGTTTGTATCGACATTCGAAAAAGGCCTGCAATTCTCGGTAACAAACAATTTCGGTTTGTCTAAAAACAGTGCTGTCATGACTTTAGTGTCACGGTTCACTCTAAAACTTCCGGAGAGATTTTGTAGAACATTCCATTTTGAGGGGTTTTCCACCATGTTCGCCTCTGTAATCCGTGTACATTTGTCGTTCTGTTAATAATAAAATGTGGGGAATCGATTAACGTGTTCACAGACGGACCACTAGAAAATGTGTAAGCTCAGAAATAAGCCCATTCCGAAACACTGACGATATAACGTCACTTCTCAGTATATTACAGACATCATTGGGAGACCAAATTCCTGCATACGAATTACTGCACACCCGCGTCATCCATTGGCGCTTTCTTCCTGCTAATTAGGATGGTACGTTCAGGAAGTTCTTTGCTGAGGCTGAGAAATGGAAAAAGTCTGATTACTTAGTACACAGAAATGCTTCACGTCCAGATTCTGCTCACATTTGAACACTGCCAAATTCTGTATTCACAGATGAGTCGGTTGGGAGTTTCTGAAAGTTAATCGTTTGACACATACGTGAGAGACATCTGACACCGGAAGTTCTCTGACTGTTATCAGGGACAGGGAATACTCACAAGTACACCGAGTATTACGTAATCACGACCATGGCAAACCGATGGGTTGCCTCAACCACTTTTTGCACATAACGTCGGCTGATTGGTTCGGATGAGCATCGCCTCGCCGAAAGGCAACAGCTTTTCATCTCGATTACGCAACAGTATCTTGACTGAGTTCAATGTAACAACCTGGTGACCTGTATTTATGAGGTGCTTTAGCAATGGATGACGTTGGGATTCGAGCCGTCAATGCACCAACTTGAAGCTAGTACGTCATCAGTTGTTTAATGCACTTCGTGGGGTGTTCGGCGACTCGCTAGGACAGTTGTCGATTTGTTCTGCCTGGGTAGACGTCACTGCGGCTGCAAGTGAACTGGTTTCTAACATGGGAGACAGCAGGGTTTGGCAAACTACTTTCGCGATTGCGGAGAACTGGTCCTCTGGTGGGTTGAAGTAAGCGCAACTGCGCAGCCACACACGTTCGAGTCACAACACACTCCAATTCGCACTATATGTCGTTGGGTAGATGGCCACCACTGAATGGCAAGAATAGGAAAGACTCCTTCCTGCGAGCCGTCAGTATGAGCTCAGTGCTCTTCTTCACCGCCCCATATAAACTCGCCGATTCTGGCGAACGTTGGCAAGAAGTCGGATCCGAGTAGGTGTGCAACAAAGTCCACAATTGGCCCGCCTTCGTCCGGAGTCGCTTTAGAGTAGGTCAGAGTTGGCTAGAGTAACATTCGAGTCGTTCAGTCACACTGGCGGTACCTTACAATTCTGAATGTTTCGGGGCGGTGGGTGCTGTCAATTCGCTAGCGAGGTTTGTCACAGCAACATCTGTTTTGTTCGCGGTGAACCGGAGATGCGAATACGTCTGGCTCTTTGAAACAGCGACTCAACCAAACACCGTTTTTATCCAATAAGAGGAAGGACGGGAAACTAACTATGTTGACCACCCCATGTCGTTTTGCGGTGAACTGGAAGCTCTCACGTGCGTCAATGTCAGTTACGTGTATCTGTGTTCCCGTGGACAAAATGAAACACCGCGTGAAGCGTGGTGCGAAATGGGTTCATGCACATTTACACGCGGTGACCGTCAATGTGGACTAGATTCAAACATTCACGGCTTGCGCTACTGCTGGGGATTTTGACGCTTGAATCTGCAAAGCATAGAAAACATATGAGTTTCTGAATGCTCGTCCAGTTGATGCACCGCTCAAAGAAGGAGGATTATTATCCGGAGCATTCACAACCGTCAACGTTTCTGGCATTCCCGATGAAAGTACTTCCACTGAATTTACAGGCTGGTCAATCTCATTTTGAATGGAGAGCGAACACAAGTGCTTTTGATTGACTCAGCGTTGTCTAAGCGTTTTCTAAGCCGAGCATAAATCTCCGTAATCGGTTAGTCAGCCAAACTCATTAGTTCTCCTCAAACATTCCGTTTCTCTCCGGGAAAAGCACATCATTCCAGAGCTAATCTAACCAACTATCATTTGCATTCGATGGTAGCACAACAAAACCAAGGGATGATCACCTCAATCTGAAGAAGTGTCTCTCGGAGGGCACTTATAACATTGATTACTCGATGTTTGCAGCAAGGTGCTGACTATTCGTTTGTGAGCGCTCCAGCATGGATATAACCATTTACACTGTATGCTAGTTAGAGAACATAAATGTGACTCGCACAGGCATATTCCGAGAAACATCGTACGGTTCATTATTCAGAAGATGTTTCATCGAAATCCTATTTATACTAAAGCAATATGAACTGTCTCTCCACGTGCATATTCTATTGCCTTGCACGAACTTTGAAATAACGCCATTCAAACAGTCTACTTGTCCAACGTGATTCGCTACTAACATTCCGTGTTCACATTGGTTGCGCGTACCACCTGGACCTAAGTAATAGCTAAATCATGCTCCAAACTCAGCGAATCTCCACATATCGCAGGTAATTCAACAATGAGAACAGTGACAGGAACAACGAATAACATCAACGCCTCCAAGCTGCGTGATCACAACGTGGAGCACTTTGACCGAAATCACAACTGGTAGTCAACAGCTCACTACGCAATTCAGGGTGGGCAACACCAAATTGCATATGACTAAGGCAAGTTTACAAAAGGCGAATAATAAAAGGTCGGTAAACTTCAACTTCAAATAGTATAATCGCAAGTACAAACTTGATTACCCCTGACGTGGATCCGCATTCTGCGCCTAACTGTCAAAGTTAACACAAACGACCTCGATTTGGAAGATGAGAGACTCGTGCTAACGGAATTACAAAGTTGAACATGTGATACGGAATAATCCGATCAAATTGTTGGTTGTCGTCAGATATATTTATCGACGAAATCTACGGAGAAGCTTTAGTAAGGCCTGCCTGAATCTCGTAAAACGACTCACACTGATATTAGACAAATTGCGTTGTATTTTCACATAATTTTACCTGCACACATTCATTGCTTATTAGCAGTGCCACGGTGATCGATGTCAATACAGGCAGATCGCTTTACGACAGCAAGGTTCCCCAAGCAAGTATATAAGTGAAAAATCTACCAACGTCTTTCCGGGCTGATATTTCTTCTTCAATCTGAAACCTATGGCTAATATCAAAACTCACTGCTTGAAAATGCCAAGCATTTCATGCGTTGCACCTAAGTTTTCCAAATTGCTGTAAGCTAGACTTTGTCAAATAACATTTATACGCGTGCTATCTCAGTAAGTAATCTGCTTGCATTTGCATCTGTCCATTTCAGATAATCAGCATGCAACTGAGTCAATGTTTGCGTCATATATGCGTTATTCCTAGCTTCGCGCTGAGTTTGAAGTACACATTTTAAACGCAAACGTGCACACATAGTAAATTAATGCTCGAAAGTTCCCTTTTTTGCAAAAATTGCAAAAACTTTGTAAACGCCTATTACGATAATATAACGCAATGCACGACCTTTGAAGTAACATTTTAAACGCAAACGTGCACACATGGTAAATTAATGCTCGAAAGTTCCCTTTTTGCAAAAATTGCAAAAACTTTGTAAACGCCTATTACGATAATATAACGCAATGCACGACCTTTGAAGTAACAGTGAAATGGACCAGTAAATTAGCTCGGTTAATTTTATGTATTGTCCATTACACACATGTTCATCTACTTTCTACAATTGAGCAACTATGACGAGCAACCCCACAACCGGATGACTTGGCTGATGAACCTCAGAGAATATTGTACACGTATTGTATACGTACGCATACACAAATATATGTATATATATGTATATACATAAATTTACCCGATATTGTATTTTCCGAAATATTTCGGGTGCGTTTACCCGCAACGCCGAACAAACATCATAAAGGTAAACAACACAATGACATTGAATTCTATTTGTATTACACACCTCTTGATCAGGACCGATAGCAACGTAATGATTTCCAGCAATATGCTCGAGTTGAGATTGATAATTATGAACTAGAAAATGAGCAAAACGTCCGTCTTTTCTAGCGATTCATTTACAGATGTTCCATTTATCGAGATCCCCTGTGAATCTGTCTAGAAATCCGTGCACCCGGTTTCGTTTGCATGCTAACACAGTAATCAGAGCTATCACAGCAATTAACTTTTCATTTGTATTGAAATGTGATTTTCTTCCGAGGTCCTACAAGCCGACTATCAAATATGCGATGGAACTGACCGTCTATACCGACAGGTTGTCTGATTGATTTGGACGATACCAGACCTAAAACAACTGCTCTCGATCAACATATATCTTGAAGATTGCATTGAGACCCACTTACGTAACACATTCACTCCACTCCCTATTGAGTCACTGGTAATTTGTGGTTTATGCTGATATAATTAGCTAAGTTCATTCCGCAACTGCTAATTCCAAAATGCATGAACATTTCAATGGTTTCTCTTGAGGTAGTTGCTTAACTGTCTACCCAGCCAACTTTATGTTACGTGTATGCTGATGTGTGTTGTTTCGGGTGAAGCGCTGTCATCTGTTGTCTGTATGCTTCAGATAGCGAGAAACGAATATTTATCAGTAACATCCTACGACGGAATGCGGATGAACCGATGCTCAATAATCAGCATGTCCACCCGTGAGTGATTGAGAATCTTCCGGTTTCTGTTGGTTAGCTTCCCTTCTGGGTTTACTTGAAATGTGTCAGATGTTCTTCAAATGCAGCGGAGTTAGCTGTTGTGCAGATGACACACCGATAAATGGAAGAACGAGAACGTGAAATAAGGCACACATATCCGAGCACTGCCATTATATGATGAAAGGTTTATGAAATAATCGCAACTACTGATCTATGACCTACCACTCACATCGATGTCAGCCACTCCTGGCGTGTACAGTGCGGAAGCAATGTAACAAAACGCTGACCAATGAAAACGGAAAGACATTCTCGCATCTACTTATCACGACCAACAATCCGAGTTCGATTTGTTTCCCAGTCGAATTACATCCCGCGTCTAAAACGAGCAATCCAACTTCCATGATTAACTACATTCTGGCTGATTCTCTACAGTCAGCCATTATTCTCTCCGCTTTCAGGTATGAATATTTTTTTCCACCCAACCAACTCTGGATAAAGAATGGCCGATGTGAACATCGCTTGCTGAGTTTACAGGGACATGGTCATGTGTATATAATAATATTATATATACTATTTATCATATAAGCATGTATGCATTTACTATATTACTACGCATTGTGGTTGTCGTAGTATGATATTTATTTCAGGGATTCGATCAACAGCTTATAATATCCAACTGCCCTAATCAACCTTGCTGTTTCCCTTCCATGTCACTTCTTCGACAAATCATTGACTAACTGGTACATCGAAAAGTCCTATTTTCCCAATTACATAAAGACTCGTGTTGTTTCATACACCGATAGGATGCTTCTATCACCACCTTACTGGTAATCGCGAATGAACCATCGTGGAACAGTGATTTCGGGAACGGTAGACCATCCAGTTAG
>LOND01000402.1:0-12654 GCA_014220965.1 Paragonimus kellicotti
CCCGCGTTTTCACAGTTTGATGTTGTAATACAGTTCGTTGTCGTGTGATTGACGCCATTTGAGTTTTTGACTGAGTAAGTTGTGTGCATGACTTACTGGGCCTCCGGCTCATGCTTGTCGGTTTTTGTTACCATTCCAGATTTCCGTTTGGCCCTCGTCCTTCAGAGAAACGCTGTTCCTCAGTGCCTCCACTCCGCTGCACGTTACATGCTAGTCAGCATGGCTTTGTGGAGAAACCGTCTTGCGCATCAAATTTATTGTTTCTTGTGGGAAACCACCAGGAGATCTTATGATGATGAACAAACCAAAATTTGTTATGTGGACATTCACATTTTTTCTGACCCAACTAATCGTTTCCCACTTGTCAAAACTGCAAGCTTGTAAGGTATCCGTTAGGGTATGTGAATAAGTAAATAGATTTTTAGTAGGTCGAGCGTTCTCAGTTGTGGTGGATAAGGAAAGGTCGAAGAAGATCAGACTACTTAGTGTGATGCTTCAAGTGTGTGACCTCTAAACAAATGTCACGACAAGACAGACATGTATAATAGCATGATCCAAATCTAGGTGGTCGCTGCAAAATTCATGACAATTTTCAACAGGGTGGCGCCACGTATAACCGACTGCTATAGGGTTGGTTTGTGTCCATGGTTAAGATGCACAGTGCGGTACCCTAACGCAGTGCTTCCGTCGTGCCCGGTGTGGTCAACAAAAACGGAAATGATTGACACACGAACATGCAATATACGAAAAGTGAACACAGTGCGGAATGTAAAGATACTCAGAAACCAAGAAGAACACGGAAGACCTTGGCCTTCAGCTGAGAATGCATTTGTTCTCAAACTAAAGGTTGCATAGCAAACCAGCATCTGTTTTAAAACGTGGTGCTTTAAATATAAAAATCGTAAAATGTGCATAACTGCCGCACTTTCACTAATGTCACTGCAGTGTACCCGGACACCAACTATACCGCTCGGCCACTTCTCATTAGGAGATCGACCATCAAGTTGGGCGTTAAAGTCGGTGGCCAGTATGGTGATGGTGTGTTTTGTCTGTTTCACAATGTCGATGTGGGCATCGTATGATGCATTCTTGATGGCGTCTGAACTGATGTCCGCTGGAGAGTACGCCCGTATGGTGAATGCACATTTGTGATTTGCATCGACAGACTTTAACTTATTTACGTAATTTGACAGCACGCAGGCTGCTTGTCGGATCCCAGTCTAGCAAACACTGCTCTCTTTTGAACCTCTACGATTCGCACTCCAGCTTGACCACGGGACTCGGCTTCCGCGTCGCCAAACACCCTAAAAGATGAGTACATAGAATGATACTTATCTAGAAATGAACTCGAGTGAATATCGAAGCTGGAATCGTCGATTTATGTTTCCCATACAGCACGCAGTAACCTCCAGAATGCAGAAAACATTCGCCAAGACAGCTTTCTGACTAATTTGTCATAAATATTTTTCAACTGTCTTGGCTTTAAACCACAATTATCGCTCGAGGATGATGATAATTCGTAAGCATTGGGGGGACGAAATAGAACGAGAAAGTGGCAACGGATGAATAATGCAGCTGTCTGGTGAAAGGCGTATTCTGAAACTTCCTGATCTTTCACGCCGGTGAGGAGTGTTGGCCTCTCGAAAGGTATCCGGAATCACTGACAGAAGTCTGACCTGCGAGGCAACATATGATAAGGTTTTCTTGAGAAACTTATCGGGAACCAGTGATTCAAGAGATTGACTCACTTAGCGGTGAGAGGCTAGTCTATGTGGTGATTAAAGCGGTGATGTTTGCTTCAGATATCTGTTGCACACAGTAGATATATTCGTGGATACATCGAGCTTATGAATGATTCCGGCCGTTTGTCGACCATATAAGACATTATGCCGGCCGTCACTTTTAACCTTTGGATGACCGTAGTTCCGTTTTCTAAGGATACCCTCTCTGATGTTTTTTTTTCGGAAGACAGTGCCGTAACTCTGAAAATACTTCTGCTGTACACTCGTGTGGTCGTGCTTCATTACCTGATATCTCTGGTGCGGTCAGTAGTGTGACATACTACTCTGCGTTTGACTGTTTTTCATTTGACTGATCCTCTATTACCTGTGTGATATGACTTTACCGAGAGCTTGATTAGCATAACCATCTGAACCAACGTACAAAGCAGGGGTGACCACCACGTCAACGTAGCTGAATAGGTCAGTAAGGTTCGTTCAGTGTAACTGAAATAGGAAGATAGAACCCTTTTTTATGAGGGGGAAAATGTAAGGTTTAGAAAGGCAGGACGCTTGGCGGTAGTTGCCAAGATAAAGTTCGAGGACATAAATGACGAAATCGAAAAGAAAGAAGATTGATGTTAATAGTGAAGATAGCACAGCGAAGGTAGATTGAGTGTCCAAGCGGGAGCAGGTTGATGAAGTTTATCTAGGGAAGATCTGCTCGTCTAGTCGTTTTTTAGATGAATCTAGGTTGGACACTACTGCGATACTCACTGGGATTGTGTTCCTTAAGACCGAAATGCAAACAACGAAACTGCTATCTATAAAGTGGGCGGCTGTGCAGTCTACTTAATGGGTGTATGACATCGCAGACTGGTCGTTTTATCTCGTTGGATTAAGCTTCTATTTGAGTGGTGTGAACACCGATGTTCTTGTAGGGCAGTGTGAGTTCACCTCTTAGTTCTGTGTATACCAGTGGAAAAAGGTAGGCGACTATCAGGCCATCTTCTTTTAGTATTGCATCAGGTTCTGTACCCTTTCTCGGCACTGATTCGGACCACTTCTGGCATTGCTGTCCTCTTTGGTTGCAGAGCACACGTTTGGGTATTGGCCTGCAAAAGTGGTCGAATGAGTTAGCTGTGGATCTGACGGGACTTTTCCACGGGCAACCGTCCTTACAGGTCGCTAAGTGTAATTAACTTACTACTGGTTTTCGTCGTAGCAGCAAGAGAATGTGAACACTGGGATAAATCAGATGTGAACAGAGTGCCATGATCTTTTTGTCCGGTCACTGTGTGAAAAAAGTATCATCACCACAGTATGTTCTCGTAGCCAGATGTTTGATATTGACGATCCTAGGGTTAGCAGCGTTGATAGGAAGTTCGCAGAAGTTACCGACCAGCTGTATAGTTGTCCAGGTCTGGTGACTTCAAGCTTGTCGCACTTTTGTTGTCACTATATATGCCATAGTGAATTGTTTACAGTTCGTGAATTCTGGGAGCATCAAGGGCCCCAAGATGGGACCTTTGATCACTACACTGGAAGCCTGCAGATGAATGGGGAGAGCGCCATTGACGTGCTGTGGATTAAGTAGTATTCGAGCCGCTCCGGTATCTTGCTGTTTTAACACGCATCGTACAGTTTATTCATCAAGGTGGTGTGACATCCTGTCAAAAAGAGGAACAAGACAGTGTCACTTGGGAGGTGCATACTGTTGCAAACGATTAGACTCGACCGTGCAAAACGATGACTTCGCGTCAGAAGCAGACGAGTGATAGGCCCGTGTGATGGGCTTTATCCGTCTAATAATTGACGTTTGACAGCTGAAATGGAGCGCGTAAAGTGATTGCTAACTCAAAAGAGACTGCGGCTTTAGACGGCTTGTCTTTTAAAGCCTCATAGGACTGTCTGACTTGATTGGATGGAGGGAATGTGTTGTTATGCACAAGTACGTTGATTTTATCAGAGTAGTGACACACCCATCGTGATTAGTAAGCGAATAATCCCACCGCTTGTTGCTGGGACTTCAATTTAAAAGAAGGGCTTATTATCAGACGGTCGGGATTCGGTTTGATACTGTTCTTGGATACCTCATAACCTAGAAGTTTGATTTGTTTGGCGGCGATGATGCTTTTTGATTCATTGAAAGTCAATCCGTATTTCCTGGCCACGTCTAAGAACTTCCGAAGATTGAGATCATATTCTGAGTTTCTTATATATATACCGCAATATTGTCGATGTAAAGCGATGTCTTTTGGTCGTTTGTGTGCTATTATATTGTCAGCGCTTCGTTGGAAGCATGCAACGCCGTTCGTCACACCAAATGGAATTCCGATGAAACTGATACAAACGTCCGCAAGGCCTCAAAGGCCGTAAAGAGCTTCTCTTCTTCCCGAATAGAGACCGGATGCTAAGCATTCTTAAAATCCATATTGTTTTATTTGTTGTATGTGGCGATGCGTTCGATCACGTCGTCAATTTTAAGAAAAATATAGGATTCTAAGAGAGGATATTTGTTAATCCTCTGGCTATAGTCAACGACCATTCTTCTTTTTATCTGTCATTAGTGACTACCAAGACTTGTGCTGTACAAGTTGATGAGGAAGGCTCGATGACTCCCTCAGTAAACAGACAGCGAATTTCATCGCGTACAAATGTGTTTTCAGATGAACTGTGCCTTCTGGATTTTGTCGCGATTGGCTTGCAGTTTCGCACCAGGTTTTGAAAAAGACGAGGAGGTTCGATGTGAGCTGAGGTCAGTGAACAGAGTGAAAACGGTGGTTTTGTCCCACCGAATGGAATTTCAACGCTTTTGTGAAGTCTAAGAAAGTCGTGACCAAGAAGAACGTCTGCACATAAATGTGGCAAAACTGACAACTTGACTCTCATGCACAACACTTCTGTGCCTGCTCAACACTGGAACGTGACCTCGTGTGTAATTTGACAGTGCATTGGGAGCCATTGGCATCTTACTGCAAAATTTGTGAACCTTTCGGCCGTTCTGCAGCACGACGGAAGATGCCACGTAACTTTTAGAATTGTCAGTATTTATCAAAGGTTGTAAGCAATTTTCTTCAAATTCGAGATCAACCACACCATTCGAAAGACAGTCCGGAGCAGTGGACGAGTCGTATTGGACGAGTGGGTGATAGCAGAGCTCGGATGTCGGTTCCGAGTAAACCGGTAAACCCTTCCACATCCACTGCGTAACGCATCTCGAGCGGAACACTTCGAACGGGATTGTTTGTCATACCCACGTAAGAGGCATTTACCAGTCGATGAGCTAGTGGCTGCCACATCAGGCATTTTGACAGAGCAACAGAAACCTCTGTTGCAGTCCCGCAGGAGTTAGTTCATCATCATCATCATAGACAGCAATACATCAGTGGTTCACACTGATGCTTAACTGCCACACCACGAAGAAGAAAAAAAACCTATATAGGGAGAAGGAAAGAAGGGGAGGGGAAGGGGACTTAATTACTAAAAGTAGCTGCATACAACATCCAGCCGCCTACACCTTGCGAAACAAAACCGAGCTGTAAGTGAAAGTAAGGCGTCATCAGCAAGACAGCTTCCTTACGGCTTTCACTGCCCCGCGTCATTAAGTGCACTCACTTCACAGACAACTCGGCCAAACAACAACATTCACGCCACTGAGCTCGATTAGCCGCCATCTCACCTAACGTCTCAAGCCACCGACTCTGTGAGTCGCGAGGGCCCCAGCCCGGGAGACGAACCCGACCTACAGTGACCAACCCCTTCGTGAACGATTTCATTTGTCTACGCCAGGTCATCATCTGTCCACCTCGCACCTTGCGCCAGTCGGCCGCAGCGTCGGCAAACAGTGCTCGGTGTGGCAAATACGAACTAGCCGGCATCCTTAGTACATGACCTAACCATCCCAGGTCTGTGCAAAGGTAGCGTGACTGAGACAAAGACTCTGTGTGTGACAGATTTACGGTAGGGCGCGAGATGATGGGCTGCGTGCTTCCTAACTCTCCGCGTTGCTTACTAGCTCGGTGCCACCGGATACGAACGGATTGAAACTCAGCGATCGGTGTCGAATACCGAGACGGATCGCGTCCTCGTACCTTGAAGCTCTCCATCGTCTGCGGATACGTAATCGGGCCTCACTGTGTGCTGCTAATACCCGCAACCGGACACGCAAGTTCGACGCATCGATGATACCTCCTCTGTCCGTCACAGTGAGTTCCAGATTTAGCGAAACACTGCCGTCTAGCGGTTAAAACGCTGTTTTCCTGATCATGTCCCTACACCTCCGTCGCCGTCGCTGATGCCACTGCCCAGTATACAAACCGGTCAACAACCTCTCATAACTTCATTATCTAACATTAAATCTACGTGATCACAACAATCTTGCAGAAGCACTTTGCATTTTGAGGCTGCAAAGCGCATTCCGAAGTACTTAGCAGAACGCGAAATAGCGTTTAGCGTTGTTTGTGCCGCTTGAAAGTTGTCAAACGTCAGCATAATCAAGATCAGTCAGTCTTTCACCAGGTAGGAGGTCCACGCCGGCATCATTTGAGTGCCGCAGACAGTCCTCCATTATTTCGTCTATGACGAAATTGAACAAAAATGGTGAAAGGGGACAGCCTTGACGTACGCCGCTCCTGGTGCTGAAACTGTCAGACAGTTCACCGTAAACCCTAACCTGAGCTGAAGGTATGGGAATAAAGCGCCGACAGTATGTTCACATACTTAGTCGGTACACCCCTACGTTTAAGCGACTCTAAAAGTGTAGATCGATCCACCGAATCGAACGCACCTTTATAGTCGAGGAATACGGCGATTGTTGGCCGGCGGTACACATGACGCTGCTCCAGAATTTGACGAAGAGTAAAAATGTGATCTATACAACCCCGCCCAGGGCGAAACCCTGCCTGTTCTTCCCTAATGTTTACTTCCCGAACTGCAGTGAGTCGACGAAGTATAATTGATGCCAGAACCCTTGAAATGACTGGGGTCAAACTAATCCCTCTATGGTTTTCGCAAGAGCCCCGGGCTCCTTTCTTAAATATGGGAACTATTATCGAGTGACCCCAGCACGGAGGGATGGTCTCCGTCGTCCACACAAGTTGAAACAACTGAGTCAATGCCTCTACTAACGCCTCTCCACCTTCTTTGAAAAGTGCCGGCACGAGATCATCTGGACCAGCAGCCCTATTACGATTGAGAGCCGAAAGGCAATTGCGAACCTCAGTCTCAGTGGGTGGTTCCAAATCTACCGACCAGGGTGCTACATCACAAGTTTGTGGCGGCAACACAGTAGAAGCAGGAGGCCAGCTAAATTGACCCTCAAAGTGTTCCGCCCAACGCTCTAACCTTCTGGACTTAGATGAGTGTACCATCTACCTCGCTGATAGCTTCACTGACAGACGGTCGCCTGGGACCAGTGGCACGGATCAGCTTAAAGAGTTTGCCGGTGTTCCCTGAGGCAAAAGCGGTTTCCATTTCCTTAACTTTTTCCACTAACCAAGCCTCACGATCAGCCTTTAGACTACGTTTCAGTTTCCTACGGATATCTCTTCTAGACTTGTGTGAACTACCAGGAGGAACCTTCCGTCTGGCTTCTAACAACTCCAGGGATTTCTCTGAAATCCAATGTTTGTTTACCCATGTACCCCTGTGCCGCATGCTACAGTACCTGCTTTCTGAATGGCCTGTGAGATTTGAGTCCAGCAGCTATTAGGCACGAGTTAGTTGGAGCAGTGTGGTATAATTGGGATTGTTTTTCTGTCAATCCAATCAGGCTAAAGTCTGATCAAAAGCGGTCTGAAAGTTCAACGCACTCTGTTCCAGCAGTTTCTGTCAGATCTGGCTAGAAAATATCCTTTATTACACCATCTTGATTCTGTTCTGTAGTGTCTTTAAAGTTACAGTCTTTCGCAAGCGATTTCTCTCTTTGAGCAAACTGGTCCAGTGTCTGTCCATCTTCTTGTCTACAAGTCGTTAACAGGTGACGAGCAAATTCGGCTTCACACAGAGATCCCGTAGTACAGAGACTACTTCGTAATAGCTAATGCATTTAGAGGTATATTCGTAGACCGAGGACGGGATGTAGTTGATCAAGGTGGTCAAGTTATTGGAATTGAGACTCTCACCGGACAACAAGGTGTTAGTGAGCGTGCGAATCCAGCGATTTCGCTCATTACGAACGTCAGTCGCGTTGGGTTTGACGTCACACTTCTCAGGACGAAGGATCCGTTCTATCACAGTTATTAGATGAATAAATTGTTGCAAACAATTAGATTCGGCTGTGCAAAACAACGATTTCGCGTCAGAAGCAGAAGAGTGAAAAGCCCGTATGATAGGGTTTGTTCATTTAACAGTTGACCTATGACAGCTGAAATGGAAAGCGTAAATTGGTTACTAGCCCAAAGATAAAACAAATGCAACGAAGTGTTATAACATGCCCACAACCTTGGTTGTGTTGCTGACAGGCGTCCAGGAGCTGACGTCAATAATACGAGTATAGCAACAGTTTTGCAAGTGATTCAGTTGGCACTTCCGCACTCTCTTTCCACAGAGGTAGTAGTGTGTCACTAATATCACGGGATCTGCAGCTTAGCTCGGACATTGAATAATGAAAAGTCCGAAGTCGGCCCTGGTTAGGTGGCCACAAGTGTGCAGAACTGACAATACTAGGACGCAATTTCGCGTTCTGCTGAACACTTCGGAATGCGCTTTGCAGCCTCAAAATGCAAAGTGTTTCTGCAAGACTTGCTGTGGCTACGTAGATTCACCATTGAATGATGGAGTTTTAGATATTTTTGTTCGGTTAATGTGCTTGGAAAGTTGCATTAGCTGCAGCGAAGGTATAGAGAATGAAATAGAAACACCTGTCTTTAAAGTTAGGGCGTCATTTGCTAACCTAGGACACCCGTATTGACAGAGAGGTAGCTGTCTCTCTTAAGCTTAGGAGTTGCGCATGGGAGACGATTGTGTTATTTTACGGCTGCGAAATTTGACTGCACAAGGTAGAAGTCGTGAACCACCCTGAGGTATTTGATCACCGGTGTCTGCGTTCGATTGCTCGTATCGGGTGGCACGTACGGGTAAGCAACGAAGAGGTTAGGAATCGGGTATTTGGTGGCGATTGTCAATCGATTTTTTTGTTCGGTCTTTAGGTTTACACAAAATTAAATGGTTGGATCATGTCCAAAGGATATTAGCTAGTCGTCTGCCACATTGGGCACTTTTTGCCAGTGCCGTGACCACCTGGCTTAAGATGCGAGATGGACAGATGATGACCTGGCGTAGACAAATGAAATCGTTCACGAAGGGGTTGGTCACTGTAGGTCGGGTTCGTCTCCCGGGCTGGGGCCCTCGCGACTCACAGAGTCGGTGAATGGAAGCATCACGTGCGACGGTGGTGATCCTGCTCAATGGTGTGAATGTTCTCGTTGTTTGGCCGAGTTGTCTATGTGGTAAGTGCACTCACGGTTACTGGTGCATGAAAGCAGTGAGGAAGTTGTTTTGTTGACGACGCATCACTTTCACTTGTAGCTCGGTTGTTTGTTTGCGGGATGGGAGCACCTTAAATTCGGGTGCTTGAATATAGACGTTATTTTTAATGGTAAGGTCCCGTTCTCTCCTTCTTATTTCTTCTTTTGGTTAGGATTTGTTTTTTTCCTTATGATTTATGGCAGTTGAGCATCACTGAGAACCGCTGATGTATTACTGTCTTTGTTGATGATGGCTAGCCAACAGCATAGGTCAATGGTCCATATACTGAGGAGTACTGCTCGCGAAGTAGTCCAGCTATCTTCAGATTATGTTGGTTACTGTGTATGGTCGTGGGGATCAGACACGGTAGTTGTGGACCCACTCAGCGAAGTCGCCAACCTGTTGCATTTCTTTGGATAGACGACAAGAGAGCAGACTATTTGCAATCGCTGTTCACGCCGGTCGAGACACAGCTGGTATACAGCGGTTGTGTAACTACCGATACTTATTGTTTCGGGAATTTGGGTGAGAACGAATACGTCCCACAGTGCGACGCCATCTGGACGGTCTAAATAAAATGACTTTTAGTTTGGACGAACTGGGCGAAACATGGCAAGACGATCAATCGCTTTGTTGGGAATGGATGTGCGATTCTCCCTTTATGCATTCGAAGAGCCGGAAGGGTTGGCCTTCTTTCATTTAACTAGGGACAATTGGATTCTGATTTTTGCTAACTGCTCTGTTTTGGCGAACGGGTTTGTTAAGGGGCGTGCTGGTAACGTTGCAGGTATATTCGGAATTGATATCTGCACTTTCTCTGGTGCCCAGTGGTGCATCAGTAAGTGGTGTCAGTTATGCACAATCTGCCGATAAGATATAGGTCAGCACGGTAGGTGGGTTGCTTAACTCTCTATGCTGCATGTAATACAGTACGCGCCTTTAATGGGCTGTACTTAGATGGAGTAAGGTGAACTTTTGTTTATCAATAGGAGACATACACTCAACGAGTTGACAGTCGGCTGATTAAAACCACTGAGAATTAGAGTACGGCAATCTCGGCAGCTATCAACCCGTTTAAATATTCTGCGCTAGCGCTCGTGACGGTCGTCCTCGATCGGCGAGAGTTTATATACTACCCCTTCTATTAGACAACATGAAGATAAGGTCGTGACGTTGATCCGTAACAGTTGAAAGTGTGTCCAATGCAAGGCATTCGGGATATGAACTAGTAATGGTCATGATGTTTGCCAGTTCTAAATTTTTGGATCACGTGTGCGATTAGATAGGTATAGTATATGAAATGCTATTCAACCCATATTCATTATGGCGCGTCATCATCATATTACTGGTGTTGTGAATATTCATGGTTGTGTGTGGGCTGAGATACTGCCAGGACGCCCAGACCTAGACAGGAGAACGATTAGGGTTCTCAACCAAAGCCTTTGGCTCAAAAGCCTGTACCGCAAGGCAGCGGTTGGGTGGCAATGTACCAGAACTGGTACTTTTTCCGGAAAAAGATGCCAACCTTCTTCCAACCCCCAACCTGGAGGACCAGGAGACTGGTTTGTCAGACCTCTACCCATTGGCCTGCCTGGTATGAGTGACTCTATCGGTGTGGTGGCCCAATAGGTCATTGAGACACGCAAGCCGTCACACCACGTCAAGGTCCAGTCCTCTTGTTGCGCGTATACCATCCTGATAGGCTTATCCTGTCCAACATGACTCACTTCCTAGACAGTTGACGTAGATAAAAGTGGTCTTTTGTTTACTTGCCCTTGTGGTTCCGTTGACATTCCTTTGGATGCGGGATATTTCATTTGTAACCATAGAACGATTACTGTGCTAAACTCCTTTTCTTTATCTCTGTCAAGTAGTTCCTGATAAACTGATAGTGCGATACATAGTTCCTTCAGTCACTGTTATTTTTGAGAGTGCACCCCTCCAAGCAAAAATGATTTCTGGATTAATCTTGGTCCATAGTCATTTTCCCTTCCGTAACGTTGATTGTGCTGCAAACAGGAGCCCCTCAGAGCGGTCTATATTGGGGTATGCCCTTTTAGTACCACTGTACGTTTCGTCACATGTTTTTTGTTGTACATTCCAGTTCTTAATCCCGATGTTCGCACAATAAGTGTTTGTTGCCCAAATGCGATGGATCCTCAGTCAGACGTTTGTGCAGATTGTACTGCACTTTTTCCGCAATGGGCTTCGGTTAATCGCGGCGTTCTTCTGTGTGACGAGTGTAGCGCGATACACAGGCAGCTGGGGAGGCATATTAGTCAGGTACGTGGTTTATTTGTTGTCTCACTATTTACTTCTTTCAGGTCAAACATTTGAAGAAATCTCGTTGGCGTTTAACACAATTAGATATGGTCCGATATTTGGCTGCGGCCTGTGCAAATCGTTACTGGGAACACGTACTCTATGAGCCAATGCTAGCCGGCCAACACGCGGCTCGTTCGACCGCGCCAGAAAGCAGTAACAAGCAGCCAGCAACAATCAGTAGCAGGAAACCCAAACCGGCCGATCCGATGCACCCGACTAAAACCGATTTTATCCGAGAGAAGTATTTATTTTTAGGATTTTTCAAAAAACCACGCAATCTAAATTTGGATGATCTGAATCAACAGCTGCATGCAAGTGTGCGCACTGGGGTGTTGGAGACGAGTCTGTACTTGCTGGCTTTGGTACGTCGGCACTTTGTGACATTCAGAAGTTAATCGTATTTCTTTCTGATTTTTATTTGGGTACTTTAGGTCTAATTCGATTATCACCATATCAGCGTCTGTTTGTTTGATATTGTATTGACCATTTCCTCCGTGTCAGAACATCTATTGTTAACCCTCTCCCTATGCTGTGTAGTGACAACGTAGTAAGTGGACCAACAGATTACTGCCATCAGACTCTACAATCCATTATTATATGCCAAAAAACAATTCGTACAAACTCTCCATTTCCTCTGACCAATTGTTCCAAAGCCACTAGAAATCTCAGCCAAATGGCACCAGCTAATGCGCATCTTACGGTAGGCAGGTGTGACATATTCATTCATTCATGAGCAAACCCACCTTTCTCCAGCTGACCGTGACCCATCCAACTTCTGTGATTTTTAAACACCTATTCGACTTGTTCGGGCTTTCACACATAATCTGCACATATATAGTGTGAATTACTGAAAGCAGTTGTTTGAACAACTGACATGAATTCTGTGCAGACGTAGAGAAAAGAACAAAAAGCTCATTTACATTTCCTCGTCCCGAATGAGGCCTTATCTTGCCCTAGCATCTGTTACCTGAGCCGCAGTAAATCTACGATGTACAACAGACACTGCGACCCTAGTCACGACTGAGACCACGTGAATTCCCACATGATTTTCACAGGAGACCTCGACTCCCCGTTGAATAATTGTTGATTAACCCCAAATTTGTGAGATGTTTACATTCATACATCATAGATGAAACAGATA
>LOND01000402.1:81738-102312 GCA_014220965.1 Paragonimus kellicotti
GATAATTGTCCTAACTGACCTCTAAATCGCACAGCCAACTCTGTAAACGAAGCGCCAGATTACAGGATAGATGACTGACTTGGCTAATAGGGGTGAGTAATGGAGAACAGAACTATCTCGCACTTTTGAAAAATTCAAAGGACAATCTCAGGTCACGCAGTCAAGGCATAGGAGTGAATAATCGGTTGACGTAAAGTGGATAACACTTGGGTACAGATCCTACAAGCCATTCCAGTAAAGCCGGCTGCATCGGTGAAGACGGCCAGACGAAGAAAAGGATGCATCACTCAGCCGGGTTAGACGAAGCTGAAGATCCAAGGCAGAGATACGGCTGGTGTCGTCTTGATTCGAGTTTATGATTGAATCACCTATGCCGTACATTTATCTGGAGAACGGCCACGTTGATCAAGGTCCAGAGACAGATCTAATTGTGACGAGTATGTTGCTCTATCTCCACTTGGCTACGCTAGAATCTGGTATACTCTTGATCAATGTGTAGAACTTACTAGCGAGATTATCACAGCGTGATTGTTAATCAGGTGCTGTGTATGTTCTAAATGAACAACTAGTAGAATTTCATTTTTGTTTAGCGAGGCGGTTAACTTGATAAATTGATACAATCCAAAAACGCGTAAGGAAAGAAGTTCAACAATCCAAGTTTGTCATTTTCAGTCCAATACGGCGTGAATAAGTAGCAGCTGTATTTGTGTCGCAAGCGCGCAACGTGAAACATGTACGAAAATGAAGTAAACATAACAGCCAAAACAAGTCAACCTAGACACAGTAGTGTGACCATGCGATCGGTGGAGTGCAAACACTTGATGATGGCAGAGATACATTAGTGCGCAAGACCGCTTAGTCAACGGATCAACCAATCAGTCTCAGGACTGATACACAAAAGCGCGACCCACAAACGACACAATAATTCATTTGAGATCCGATTCTATTTGGCGAACTTACATACAAATGTGTCAGAGTGATAAATTGTGCGATTGCATGACACAGGCTACATGTGCTTTTTATTAGGTACAACGAAATGTAACACCCATCAGTAACGCAGAAATCGTCAACTCGGGAAAGTTTCTGCCGCCCCACTGTTCCACCCAGGATCAGTCCAATGGGACCGAAAGTCCTTTTGACTTCCAGCGAAAGGAACATATATGTATATTTTTGTCGGTCGCGGGTATAAAATTCCAAGTGAATGTTACCGCCATCTTGAACCACGCATCTGCGTTTCTGCCTTTGTGACATCCCTAAGGACGGAGCTTGAGAAACATAATTTTCCAATCCTCTCCAGTTCTGTAAGCGAACTGTTTTTTTTTATCGTACTGCTTAAAATTCTGATGTATTTATGTCTTCGGTGATGACGATGGCACATGCCTTCACGTGATTGACGACGGTAGTGCAGAAAACTCAGTTGTTTCAGTAGCACCGGCCGTGTTAACCACACGATTAGATACTCATTTGTCTGGGTCAGTTGGTGTCAACAACTACGGCTGAATAATGGAATGGCCAATCCAAACAATAATGCCATATTAGCATGCCTAGTTCTTTGTTCCAAACAACGGGACTGGTTGATTTGGTTCAGTCCATCGGATAATTTTCACTCGGTTGAAGTCATCTAAATGTTCAGTCGCACGTATAAATGAAACCATTTGAATTCGGTTATATAGCCCCTCTTGATTTACTCAAGAACTTCACATCGGAATTCTGGACATGAGGTAACCCTATCCCACCGTGTAAACCAGTAAAGAAAACATGGTTTAACTGGCATCTTAGTGGCTGCTCGATACAACTTTGCCCAACTTCACCCTATATTTGTTCATCGTTTGTCTTTTCAAATTACAAATGTAACGCTTGGTCTAACAATAAATAACTGAATTCAAATCTGTACTGTTATACCTCTCAAACTTGAGTGTGTACGTACCAAGTTAACGCCTCCCAGTTATACGCAACAGATACCAGATGTGAATTAAAAAGACGAACACATGAGAGAGACCGAACGTATACTATACGACAATCACAGTAGATCTAAACCAGTGCTAGATGACACCGATAGGCGAAAGCAACTAGGAAAGTTGAGGATCCGACCGCGCGAGTAAGCCGGAAGTGTATATGGTTCCATTGGCCTGCATAGGCCGACAAACATGCAAACAAACAAACGCGATCACATACAGCAAGCAAGGATCCTTATGACCTTATGCAAAATGCGTAATAGGATTTTGCGAAGAATTTTACACAACGTACAACGGGCAGACTGAGGTTATCTCCAGTTCATTACACAATCACGACGGCGTCAAAAACACTACTGGCGAGTGCACGACGTAAATAACCATCTGAATTCCCTTCATTTTTACTCAACTCCTTCAGCTACGAGCACGCGTTTACGACACGGTATCCTTTCCACAAGCGACTAACTCGTGCCTGGAAGTTGTTATCTTATATTTGGCCATTCTGAAAGACTTCGTTAACACAACGAAACTATTGCTCAAAAATGGATGGTTATGAGTTAGTGAAGAAGACTGCTCATGTTTGTCAAAAAGAACCTTTTAGATGTAGATAACCAAAATGTTTGTGGAACACCTTTTGCATATCCTATTCTGTGCACATAACGCAGTTGGATGTATTCCAGTTAATCACCAACGATGCACCTTACCTTTTTAGGCGGGTCAATGAATTTGTTCGATCCGACTGTCGTTGTTGATGTTTTAGTCAGCTCTGTTGTGAATTGGTAGCCGCACCGTTTTCATCAGTGTCCACAAGTTAAGTATGTCGCACTAAAGTTATCCGTTTTATACATGGGTTTCAATACATGGTACTTACAACTGTCCCAATTTGGTCAGCTTGTCGGTTTTGCGACTCAACTGTTAAGCAAATCGACACATGAAGTATGGTCTTCTCACTAGTATACTTGTTGTCATTAGTCTGTGACCTAATCGTTTGCCGTTGTTTTAGGTTGGATCACGTCCGTCGCATTCGAGGTAAAACTGGATGATGGTTGTTACCCCTTTTCTAATCTGAGGTCTGTATTACGGGTGTCAGCGTTGAACTCGACGATATTCATGTAGACTTAAAATGACAACGAACTGCCTCATTCTTGATACTTACATAATTACCCTCAGGTAGAGCTATCCACTACATCGACCGTGTAGGTGCGAATGATGACAATGGTGTAATGAGAATGGGCTGGAGTGGTTTCCTGGTTGAAGAAGGTTTAGCTAATCAGAGTCCACGCACAGACAGCTGAAACCGGAATTTTGGACGATTGGCGCCGCCCGATCAGAACCAGTAACCAGCCGTTACATCGAGTTCGTTCGTAAGAGGGAGTGGGTAAAACAAGTTACGTAAACGCGTGTCAGATTTAAACAACCGAATTGCTTAAAACAATTCGGAATATGACAACGAACGCGTCAATCAAAATGCAACACGCTCGTCACCCAACAGCAGTCGTAAATACTGTTGGCTCTCTATAAAAAAAAACAAGTTTTTCTAATAAAATGAGATCGTATGGTGCCACTCAGACCAACCTCGTTCGGATTTTCTTGACCCAGTATTGCATTTGTATTAATGGTAAGTAGTGACAGATTTGGTAATTAAGGGAACCAATGCAAATCATCAGGGGCTTCGGCTGAACTGGAACTACCCACAGAAACAGAATGCCGAAACGCAGCAAGAGTTGTACAAACTGAACTAAAAAGTCAGGCTGTAAGCGGAGAAATCTGACACTTGGACTGAGTCAACCACCAAATCTACGGTACCATACGGAATCCAATAAATGACCAATGGGCTGATTGGCCAAGCAGGATTACTCAACAGACAGCGCTTGCCATGTCTGGATACGCTGTTTCTAGTCCACCCGAAACTCATTTTTCGCAATTGGTACCCTTTAAATTATAAGATCTGTCACGTTATCAACCAACAAACACGTGATAAAAATGCACACCTTTTAAATCTTGATCCCAGCTTGTTATCATGATAGGGCTGCCATTTTGATAATGTAGGATCGCAGGTAGAAGTAAACCTGCCTTGCACCATCTAACACTTGCTTTACTGAAACAGTACGACAGCACACGGTTTGAGATATTATCAAACCTCCAAGGCCCACACAATAGCTAAATAACTATTATCGAACCCAGAAACCCACGATGGCAGAACAAAATTAACCAATGTAATGTATGAACTCAAAACCGGGGTAAGATTGTGTTACAGAAAAGTTCGGTCATAGATTTCAAGATCCCAAGAATGGTCTGCTTCAAGATACTCCGAAATGAACACACTTCGCGCAGTACACTAGCCCAACCGTCATCAGCGTTATATATTTTTTGTGAATTATCCGCTAAGTCTTACAGCTTTGACCATCTAAATCACTTTTCACCATCGAGAGAAAGTGTAGTACCTGAAAAAATAAGGTGCACGCTATGGCCATACCAATGCAATCATGGACGCCTTACTCACACTTATAAAAGATGATTACTGAAAAGCAGAGCCCACACAAACTGTTTGCTGCATTTTACTGAGCGATTTGAGCTTATGAGAAGCGCATTAATTAAGGAAACTAATTCACATATTACTATTATTATTAAAAATACAATTTCATGCTCAACAGTGGCGTTGGTGGATTCCAGCGTGAACTGTTCGAGAAATCCTGCCAGGGCAGTCGATCCCCTGGATCATTTGGTGGATTCCATATGAGACAGTGGGACGGGTGGGTAACCGAGTCCAAATGTGAAATTTCCGAGCTTCTGGCGTGGCTTCGTAGCTCAGCTGGTAGAGCGCTTGCCGCGTTCAGGCATGGTGTTTCTGTCGCTGGTTCGAATCCAGCCGAAGCCCTGACTTTTCACAATTGGGTCTCATCTAAAATCATAAATCTGCCAAACTACTTATTAGTGTATATAAATCGCATACCTTCCTGTGGCCCAGTGGATCAGTGTCTGGATTACCATCTGACAACTATTCATTGGCCGTGGATTCGATTTTCCGGCGTGCGTAATGCTGATGGTACGCAACAAGGTCTAAACAATTGTACACTACATTGCTGGTGGTCACCAGAACCAACGGGTTGCTTTGATGACACAATCCATGACCAAAGTGCAAACAAGGTGGGCTTGGGCAACAAAGACCACCGTATCGAGGTCACGTTGTTCCTGAAGTTGTTACCTGTATGGTTTTGAGATGCACGAAAGTCCCTAAAAAGAGGCACGTATGTCAAAAAAGTGCCTGCTGAAAGGGAGTAATTTGTTTTTAGGACTCAGTGTACTGGGATCACACGGTACCCTAAATCTTCCAAACGAATTCAAACAACTGTGGATTGCGCTGTTCCACTTCTACACAGTACTGCTAGGTGGCATGCCAGGTCACATATGCGGGTCGAGTAACGTTAGGTTGTCAAGCCTGTTTCGCACACGTCATCGTTACCATTCAGCTACCTCGAGTTCAACTACTGTATTATACCAGACAAGCAATCCCAGCACATTCTTACTCAGGTGGAAAGTGACGTAATTCCCAAAAGAAACGAAACAATATTGCACAATGAACGGATGAACCAAGACAAAAATTGACATAACTATGTGCACTATCACAAACATGTAAATAATGGCGCTTTTCTATGAATTTGTTACTGAAGAAGGTAGGAGAGGTGTGAGGAGAAGGAAGTTAACTGTATTCGTAAAACGGAGATTGTCGTTAGCAACGTTCTGCGAGGCGAAGAGTCTCAAACAAGTCCTCAACCGATTGAAACGTAAATGAAGGTCGAAGCTCAACTGCGGTCGGATCCGATTGGACTTTCGCCACCAGTTCGGCATCGGTGACACCGGTCATGACACAAACGGTGTGCATGCGGAAACGATTCCCAAACATAATATCCGTGTCCAGCCTGACGGTCGAAAATAAACAAAGATGAAAAATGTACCAGCGAGCAAAACAATGTCAACCTAATCAGGTTTCCACCACATGAAGATCATGAGAATAAAGGTTCTTAACCGCATCTGTGGCAATTCGAACATAGCGATACCGTGATATAGTGTCTCAATCCCAAAGCATGGAGAAATGAATTGTCGACAAAAATATACAAACAAATCACAACAATCACGGAACGGATGTACCTGTGCACAAACGGGATCAGGAATGCAAACAAATTCACACTATGTACCAAGCCGCCAGAAACGTTCACGGTAAGTGAAAAGCTTGACAAGCTCACAAACCGGTCAAGGCCCAGATTGCTGGTCAATCAATTGATAACGAATTGGTCAGTCACGCTTGAATAAACCGCTTTTAATGAAATTATATTGAGTCAAACAGCTTGATTCCGATAACATCGGCAGTGCAGAGCGTTATTATTCGAACGGTTTTTGATGGGTTGTCTAGAATGGAAAAGACCAATAGAAAGGTTTGAACAGTCTCCACTTGATTCAAACCTTCAGCTAAATGAGCGAGGACAGAACTGCCACCTAACCACGTTTTACTACGCCCCAACCAGTGTTCTCGGATTCCGTTCGACAGCTGTCAATATATTCAATGAATACCTGCTCCACAGAAGAAAACAGGTACAGGTCTGAGATACGTGTTTATTTTAACACCGGAGATCTAGGGATGTTGCAAACAGGATATAGAGTTAGATTGTGGTACATACTTTGCTGATTGTTTAGTTGGGTTCATTTGCTGGCCATCCTACAGCGCCGCCGCTTTTGAACGACACGCAGATAAACACTTGCTCCTTTCTAACATCTTGCACTTCAAGTTTAAGTGGGGTTCTGATAGTTTTAACCACAGGTCACCTCCAGTAACCAATATCGTGCAGCATGTTCAGTATGAATCTAAGCTCATTGTCAGCATGGTCGGATTTGTCCTTTTTCTTGGTGACTCAAGGAAACCTGCTCCGGTCCACGGGAATACTCACTTTTTCGATGTTACCGCGTTCATTTAGAATGGTATCCCCACAGTCTTTATCTGGTTTTCTTTAAGAATATCTGAATTTTGTTGAAGTTTCTATACTGAATATAGTCAATTGCACTCTCGGTCTTGATACACGTTCACAGGAAAACTGGCGGTGGTTAAGTAATGCAGCTTTGAATAACTCAACAGTGAGGACTCAAATTTTGCATTTCACTGAAGATATCCTCGAACTGTGCTTCAAACCCTAGACGTTTTCTCACGTTGTGGGAAGTTAAATTTTGAACGTGAGAGCGCCCCGACTATGATACGACCAAGGTAGAAACTGAAAAGTTTGTGCACGTAACTTTCTCGTTGAGCTGCAAATTCTGCTTACGATATGATACAACAAGCTGCATGACAGTGGAGCCCGTTTCTTTCGGGTCAGTTTGGCATCCACTTGTCTCATGAAAGAAGTGAATAATCCCTGTTCTTCATCCCCGACAGCTTTACCTCCAATTTCAGCCGGGCAACACTTCGCTCAAATTCGACAATTCTGTTGCGACGAACACCCAGGTGAATCGGGTTGTGGCGCCCCAGTGCCGTTTTTTGTTTCGACACATTTCCGGTGCAGGGCCTATCAATAAAGCCACTGAAATCCGATATCGAGAACATAGTCACGGATAAAATGAATGGTTTTTTCCACATCCGCTACACGATTGAAGAATCCCAGGAACCTGTTGAGTGTTTATACCGTCCTGGGCTATCGGGGTAAGCTTAGCCTTTGAAATATGCTTATTACGATAAAAAACAAAAGTAAATAAACGAACATACGTTTTCGATAACTCACCTGTAGGATGGTATGATTGTATTAAAAGGTAATAGAGTCAGGTCGAGATATCAGTCAGAATTACTACAGATAAAGCGAGCCATTGGTTATATAACCGTACTGGTGTGAAGATGAATTATCAAAAGCGTGCCCACTTGTGTCTTTATTCTCACCATTCTAATGGGTATATATATATATATATATATGAATATAAGGCAACATGGTCGGTAACCATGAGGGTACAGTGGACAGACATATTAAAACCTACGTTAAGTGTGCGAGAATGCTGAACGAACATGTTGATAATGAGTTCGTCGGACGCCTGGTGATATCGTGCAATATAATTTCTGCGTTTCAATAGAACCTTACCGACCTCAACGACAATCTGGAAAAGAATCCTGAAACACGCTCTTTGATGAAAGATAGGTGACTTGATCGATCACTTTTTTCCATACCGTTCGAGTCTACAACCGGTTGCAATTTGAGAAATGTGTGGTAAATAACGGTTGAACAGTTCGCGGATGATCCGAATGATTGATGACCTTACTCAGTAAGGCTTTTAACCGCATGTACAGCATTACGAAAATCAGTGTCTTCAAGACATCACAATTACTGATTACGATGTTCTGTCATATATCACAGACATTTCAGATTGGTGAACTAAGCTGGGGGGCGTTGGTTTAATCGAAATAATCCGGGACACCAATTATTCCCTGTCTGACCTATGTAGTACTTTTACAAGCTGATCTCGGGTTCTACAATGTTTTAACGATTTTATTAATTGATTGGCATAAGCGGCGTGCGCCCAGATCCACAAAAAAGTCGATAACAGAAGATTAAGTCTGTCATCATTAGCAGCATTTTCACCTTCAGGCCATAGCAGCAGGTACTATGTCTCAGGCTGCCGGTGGTCCTGACAGCAGTCCACACGCACACCTAAACTTAAACCAACAACAAGATGATTATCTATGTACACCTAAAAGGCGGCATCGTTATGAAAATGCAAAGATTAAGCAGGTAAACGAGCCGACAGAACTGCTAACTGAACGGGAATGCCAACCAATGCGAGATAAATTTGATGTTACATACTTCAAACACAAAGTATAGGTAAAGACAATTAAACGAAAGTGCACAAACCTGTCGCCAATCATGATTGTTTTCTCCACTTCGATGTTATGCAGCCTGCATAGCATATCAAATGTTGGTTGATGTGGTTTGCCCATGATAATCGGGTCCTTCCCAGAGGCAAATTTCACGGCAGCAACAATAGCCCCTGTTCCTGGTGGGGAGGAAGAAGCTGCGTAAAGTCTAACCAGGAATATGACGCTGAAAAGCAAAAGCACCACAAGACAAGCTAAATGTAACAACGAAAACATGAAAGCCACGTGTCGAAATACCTGTTGCCGGTAGAATCCAGACACAGACGCAGTTAATCTAGACGTTTACTTTCTACCTCACGATGCGTTCACTACCATGTGACAGACTGGGTTTCGGGCTGCTCTGACCAAGGCAGAATTCCTTGGGGAGGAGGGGAGGGGGCTTAGATTCTAGCCCACAACCATGTTGTCAAAGCTTTGGCGGGAAAAAAAATCGTCCATGTGCTTTCACAACAGATAGCCTGTCAATCACTGTGATTGCTTCGCTCCACAGATTTTTCTGCTGCAAACATTTTTTGTGTACAGCAGCCCACCAGTCGCTGTGGCGCGTCCTATTTACATGTGCTGACTTAATCTACAAGCAATAGTAAAATGGCTGAGTGAGGCGGGTTTGAACATGACAAGCTTTACCTGAAAACAAGGCTTCTGGATTAGGGTCCAAATAATAACACTTCTGGTTAGTGAAGTTAGCGGACGACAAAGAACAACAATTAACAATTTTTGTGTTGTAACTGCTCCTCCGAATTTTTACTAACTGCCCTGATGGGTCCCAACTTGGTCTTTCTCTATCTCTTTCATTCAGTAATTTTGGAACTGATGTTAGCTACTTTGTATGTGACTAAATGAGAAGTAGGTTGCATACAAGTCAATACGTCGTGTAGCGGCAACTCCTATGTGATACAAAGGGGTATCTGAAAAACATTACATTATGGAACGGTTTACTAACAAGCGGGCGCTAAATGCATTTGTCTAGATGTACGCAACCTTAAAGCATTAAGCTACTGTGTAACACACCGAAATTGCAAACGGTCTGAAGATGTCGAACTTTTCTAATTTTCGAATGGACAGTTAAAACTACGAAACACTACATCAATGTAGTCGACAGTTTCCAGATTATATGATACCCGAACATTGTTTGGCTGTACAAATCCAGACAGAAGTAACCAGGTGCGGACCTTTGATCGTGTGATTGGTGGATGGACTCCGACACCACAAACTCACCTAACACTAAACAAAGCACCAGCAGCTTGTCTCAACCTAAGGAGCTGTCAGTGAACGAAAATACCCTATCCATTGAAGCAGTCACGTTTGGACATGATCGACCCACATAGTTCCACATGAAAAGCACAATTAAGACGCGCGGAACAAATGCATACCTCTACCAGCAGTGTGCGGGAATTCAAATTATCGCCGAAACCCTAAGTGAATTCACATGATGAAGCAGGATAGTAAAGGGCTGACGCATGGCTAAGGTATCGCAAATTCCACTTACATATACATAAGACGGCGAAGTTCGGTAAACTACCCAAAGAAAGGTTCGCAAATGCATACTAAAGCTAGAGTGGAATCCAGAGAATCTGACAATACAAAGCCCCAGAAGGCTTATTCCACAAACATATAATCTAGTTAATAAACGGTTGACGAAATTAGAACACATCTATCAAACATATAACACCGATTAAATCAGGCACGCATACCTGGTAACACTGTGTCTCCCGCAGGCAGTTGTGCATCTTCGTTTGTAGCAAAGAAGGGAATACCTCTGGCAATGTAAGAGGTGGCCTTGAGCAACTTGCGATAGTTAAATTGATCGTCAAATCCAACCAATACACAGGAAGTCTACGCAAAGAAGGCTAAGAGTGATAAGTTATGCGAGAGTACGTTCGGATCCAAATGAATCCCATCCAACGGATCATTGTCCAGTGGATCATCAGGCTAAACAGAATGATTAAAGAAATATGTGTCAGATGATGTACTCCAATTCCGAAATGTTTAATACCACACTTGTCCAGCTCCAGCCCAACCCCGTCGTGGCCAATGACGTATATCGGACCGGATATCCCTTTGGATTGTAAGTAAGCTGCCGCTACATTTGAAGAACATATAATGTTTTTCTGCGCATCGGAAAAGTAAGATACAATACAGTTACCTCAGACACAGGTAATCCCAACAGGCAGCATTTTTCTGCGTACTGTTCAACAGACTTTGTACTGTTGTTTGTGATGAGAAACACATGGCGGTCAGTTTCGAGCAAATAGTTGATCAAATCAACGGCACCAGGTAGTAATTTGTTGGCGTCCCACAGAACGCCTTGCGAACATAACACAACGAATGATACTACGGTGATCACGGAGACTTACCGTCACAGTCAAACAAGTACGTCCTGCATTGTCGAAGAACATCAGGGGCCGAAATCGATGTCTTTAACTTATCAGTGGAACCCATAAAAATGGCCAATATACCTATTAGAAAATGAGTAAAATATGTTCTCAGAATCATGTAGACGAGGTAACGACTTTTTACTCCAATTGCAATCGTTTTAACCAACTTTACCAGTTTTCGAATCCTACATCACAAAGCGGTTGTTGCCGTGCTACACACAAGGTAACGTAGGCTGGATACGTTCAAATCGCTCAAACAACGCCAACTGTGATAGTCGCCATAATTTTAAGTTAAACACGCAATCACGTCGTTATGTTATATTGCGAATTCTCACATGCCTCAATTTGTTGACGTTCAAGTCCACGTGTACCATAACCACAGTTGAACTCTGAAAATAGTGCTCGTCAAGGTTGCGCATTACATCTTCTTCTTTCAACTGTCCTCATCCGTCCTGTTAAACTGAGATCGTTGTCAGAATTCAGCACTAAGGTGAGTCGGAGAGAACTACAGATCAGGACGTCAGACGCACCTGGTATAACCATGGCAGACAGACTGAAGATGAGCAGTCACGGGAAAAAAACAACTGTATATCGCACTACTGGAATGGTTTGCAGTTCATAGTTTTCAGTATATATATATATATATATATATATATATATATATATATCTGAACGTCTAGTTGGTGATACAAAGAGCAGTCATTTTACAGTTGTAGTACTGCCTTTTTAACATGAGTAGAAGAGGTAACCACATGAAAACAACGCCCCGATCACCCAACATCGGACTATGACCGCCGGCACAGTATTCAATATGGCCAACGGTTTCAATTCAATTCACAGGACAAATGACGGCCAGGGGCCAGAATGTCCAGATTCTTGCGTCGATAAGCCCGAGGCCTTCAACGCTTCGACTTCAGGTTTTCTGATTTCAACGTAAGGTGTCCTCTCGCGACTTCGCTACAACAGAGAAAGGAGCATCAACTGGAGTATACGCCTACAGAACTGTTGCTGCTACTCGTGAGAAATCACACGCACATGAGAACGCTTCAGCTTGCGAACTGAAGATATGCATCCATACTCAGCAATGTTCAGCCATACTTACTATCGCATACGTCCCAGCATTCATATTCGTCAATGCCTACCTGTACGTACTAACGTATATATCCTCTACAAGGCAGCACGTATGGCATATCTGCATTCGTATAGGCTTGCACATATGGAGTCGCTGATCTGGTTTCATGTTATGCCCGAATAGCTCGTGCCCAACGTAACTAGTTAACAACAGTGAGACAGAGGTTCCTGGTATGTTCGTGTTAGGTGCAAATCAGCGAACCCTGACGGACTGCAGGTCGAGTATAATGAAATGGCCCGAGAACACAGCTGCCATAACATTCAAACGAAAGATGCAAACTCGAATAAATGCATCTTACGTGAGGTAACAAAACCAGACGTGAAAGCCTTAGTTAGAGTCTACCAGCTTTTCGCCACCAAATTAGAATGAAGACCTGGGTGCCGAACTCTATAACACCACACTAGGTCAAACTACCTCAATGTGTCGTCGATTAGGAATGTACGCCGGCGTAGGCGTCAACAGATTGTTAACAGTGCACAGGACGGTTGATCTCAAAAAAAGTGGTGAAAGTGCAGCGTCACTTCGTTCGGCCGAACTCTATTCTATTATACTAAGTCCAACCATCTCAATGTATGGTCTGCATGAAGCATTTTCAACGTGCAACACCAAGACTGACATGTTTTTACTCTCACGTCCTCTGTCGTGAACCGACCGTTCAAGACTGTAGTAGCACAGTTCTGCCAGCCTCTGATATTACTGGGAGACATCAGTAAAAGGAGCAATAGAACAGGTGACATCTACCCCCTTGCATAAAGAGGACCCTAGATCATTGAGTAAAGGAAAAATATACAACGCATGGGTGAATTATCTTCTTCAGTGATTAAGAGGTGATGCCTCTGCACAACAAAAATCCGACCAGATTGATCATGACGACCGTCATGACGATGGTCGTGATAACACAGGTGACAGAAACGTATCTTTAGCCTGACGCACACGGCCGATAACGGTACAACCAGAGTTACTAATGTACCGCACAGTCCCCCCGCGCTATTTCCAAACCACCCAGTGAGGTGGAAGGCGATTTAAACCAATGAAATTGAGGTGTGGGTTTTAAACTAATGGAATAATACACAGAAACTGGCGGAGCGATTTGTAGTGACCAGCGATCGTGTGGCTTCTCTAAGGATCCCGGCTGCAACCGTTTTCCCGCTTGCTTGTTCTGTACGCATGATTCTGTGTACGCCTGCTATAGGAGGCCTGATATGAACTCAGTGCCACTTTCTTCAGTCGTGCAACTAATTGCACGCAGTAAACGCTTGTCCTTTTCCTAACGACTCATCTTCTATTCCATTCTTCAAGGTCGTTTAGCCCGAACCTTTTCGAGCGTTGTTTAACGCACTCGAAGGTTCCACGCACTTTTCGCTTGGCGCGCTTTTGAGTGCCGCCGAGTGGGCGGTAGCCCACCTCGCGCTTCTTTTCTTTCTTCTCTTGGTTGCTGCCGTTGGTCCCAGACTAGGCTAGAGCTAACTACTTATCATATTTCCAAACATTGCTGGAAATATACGGTTTGTTTCCAAACCTCAATGCGTTCTCTAGTTCGATGCCTGTTGGGACGTTTCGAATGCTCTACAGGAAAGGCGCTTCAAATTGTTAGTGGACGAGGGTCTAGCGTATGCCCAACTTGTCCACTACAGATTGACTGGCTTGGGCAGCAAAGCGAAGTAAATACTATAATGTCCACAATTCACAGTTATATTTCATAATTCATTTTTGTACATTTCTGTATATACCGTTTTGGTAACCTCATCTGTACTGTAACGTGCAGCGGAGTGGAGGCACTGAGGAACAGCGTTTCTCTGAAGGACGAGGGCCAAACGGAAATCTGGAATGGTAACAAAAACCGACAAGCATGAGCCGGAGGCCCAGTAAGTCATGCACACAACTTACTCAGTCAAAAACTCAAATGGCGTCAATCACACGACAACGAACTGTATTACAGTACACTTGTTTGAAATCATCAACTCACTTTTGAATTGAATCGTCAACACGAATAAACGGGAGTTACCGCGCACCGTCTCTGTCTTCTCCATTTTGTGCGGATTTCGAGCTGGTAAAGCAGTTGCACGTTGAAATATTTTAGCTCCGCGTGTTGGCTAATCCGTCGACGCTCAACGTTCGTCATCCCACGCCGCGTGTGGAATTATCCGTCGGTCGTTTTCCGAACTTCACCCCTGGCGCTGTCTTTCCTTCTTGTGGTGGTCTATTCAACTCAGCGGACCTCGACTTATCAGTGAGTCGTTCCTTTTTACCGATACGTCTTCTGTTTTGTTTGTACGCTTACCTTTGGAGCCTATCCATTACCGTTACAACCCTTCTTGGTGTTATCATATCTTTAGTCATTTTTATCATTTGATTGATTAGGCCACTACAATACCCGAACGACACTCCCGACGACCTTTTTTCAAAGCTTCAACAACTTCTGTCACCGTTGGTTCAACCTGAACCTTTGGCAGTAAATCGGGTTGGCTACAAGCCCAAGGCTACCTTAATCGCTCTGTACGTTTGTGGTCGACTTTTACCAGTTTTGGAGTTTCTTCGAAACCTGGTGTGGCACATTTATCACGGTACCTGCTAATTACGAGATGCACTAACAAGCATTTATCTGTAACAAGGAATGCCAATCGTTGCAACCTGGCAGCGTTGTTTGAACAACGGGACATAAACAAACGCGGATCGTGAGACACTGAAGCATTCTTCCTGGCGACAACAGCGGACGCTAAGCACAATCATCTGTTGAAGATCTTTGCTGTCTAGCTGGGGCTGTGACGCTGACTTCTTACTAGAGTGGAAGTCGTAACGACTCTACGAGCACAATTCCTGTTTGCACTAGTATTCCAACTTTCTCATCAAGCTGCCAGTTAAGTGTAATGGGTGTGGAAAAAGGATAGTGACCATAGCGAGAGTGCTTTTCACGACGTTGGTTTCAGCTAATCACACGTGAAAGGTTGTACGGATCAAGAGCACCTCACAAAAACGCCTGATCAAATGTGCTGCTCTTACCAATGTTATCCCCCAGATTATCAACGTGCCGCGTACCCTCATCACGTTTACAACTTTCCACCCTTCCTATAGCCTTGAAACCTAACCGACCGTTAGAACACGGCCTTTCTTAAGATGACACTGAAAGAAAGACAACGCGTACAATTCGGGCAAGTAACATATGTTAAGGGAATGTACAATATATGAAATGTTAATTCACATCGAGGTCAAAGTCATTCTGTTTACCGAGATCCAAACTTTGTTTCTTTCCCTGTAAAAGTAAGAATACCGTCATGTTGCCGCACACATACCTGACTGACGTCCTCACTGTGTTGTGCGCACGCATGTTGTGTAGACCGTTTGTCCCTTGCGCAATGTAACCACTCTTTACAGTATTCATTGAACCTGCTGTCAGAGGTGGTAGCGTGTTAAGTCCTGTCATGTACCTGCCCTAGACACGTTAAGAATTAAGGCAATATGGCAAGTCATACCCAGGAATAAGGCCTTCAATTGTGTGCGTTTGAATGCAAAAGCATCGTGTATGCCGGAATAGGATATTTCCACAGCGACTGTCTTGGTCATTGGTCGTTCCATCATATTCTTAAGTAGAGCTCCAACACTGAGAGCATTGATACCATGAAAATAACCAGCCTAAAAGAACGTTGGCCAATCATCACTATTCGCGCTCACTGTTGCGGATTGAAACACTGAATCCAACATTTTCTTATCAGCTTCCTGTGACCGTGTCGCTGACATCAACAGTAAAGGTAAAGCCGGTGTCTGTTTTTTCGCTAATCGCGTTTTTTCGGGTAGTAAGTAAGCAATGTGCACAACGATACAACGAGATACCTATAACAGAAGGCAAAATACACTTTGTCACCTTCTGAAGCAGTAAGAAAAGATGAACGCAACTGTTGTAAATCGGTCTTAGTGACCGTTTCTTCTAAGCCACTTGTTGCAAGTAATGGAAATGGGAGTAATATCTTCTCACTGCTGTCGTTATGGATTATTTTCCATACACCCCACGTTATGCGGCCGGTGGATCTTTGATGCCCCACGCTGCATGATGAAACTGAATACCTGGCATAAGTAAGTTCACACTCTCTGTTTTTAGCATTAACGTATTCATCACTGTCATCGTTGGCAAATAGTGGTCGTTTCCTGGTAACATGTTAACCAAATTGGAGGATCCGCTTATCTTGGACGTTTTAGGAGCAAACCCATGTCTATTGTGTCATCACTGAAAGGTTTGGTTACCAAAAATATACTGCACTTCCATTTTTATAACAAGTTCAAAGTCAACTGCGAAGAAGTGTTGGTACGATCGGTACAAAGTATTCCTACTTGTAGTAACCAGTACGGTAACCGGTAACTTCGGGTCGTCTAATTCTGGCCGCAAGTAGGTTTTGTGCATAAATGTTGTACGCACTTCAAGAGGGTCGCGAAATGATCGCTATTGTTCGGGCAGCACCACGCCGGCTGCTGATGATGGCCGCAACATCTTGGTCTTCGTCGGCCTCAACTTTCCCGACACAATAACACTTTCTTATGTCCATATCTGAAAGTGAAGAGTATTTCGTTGGTTGTAGGTAACATTGTTTACATTAGCAGAAGAAAGCTGCAGGAACATGTTTCCGTGGTTCACGTTTGTTAATGCTTTGTTAAGCATGTTTAAGAGTAGAGTAACTAGTGAACTGAATGGAGATGAAAAAACCGTTTGCAGAATATAAAAAAAGTACATGATGCAATTGAACGCTGAAGTCATTTAACCTGAAATATATACTACATAAACGATGCTACGTCCATGCAACCAGAAGTCAGCGTTAGTTTGGAAACGTTTACAATACAGAATAGGTTGATTTGGATCAACATTGTCAATGTCAACAATGAGGTGGGGCAGGTTGTATGCAACGATTACATTATTGGGACTAGTACTTGAATTGAATGAAATTCTTCAGACGTAACGAATAACATATTCTGACACCCGATTTTTCAAACCTTCTATCACGTTGGACACTGTTCCCACAATCCCCTGAGTCGCATGTGATTGAGGAACTGCTAGCACCTGTTTCGTTGTAAGCAACGTCATCTAAACGGGAAATAACACACGGAAAAACGCTCAGTTCCTCGGTTCCGTCGTAGGGTTATCATCTTCAAACCGATCACTGGAATTCACCGCTAGCATGCATCGCCGTTTCCAACGATTGACAGTCCTCTTCGATGGCAATTGTATTGAATTCTTATGTGTTCTTCGACTTCCGCACGCTTTCAACTGGCAGTAATGAGCAATAGGACAATGCACGTGGAGTACATTTCTACACACAAATATAGGGAAAAACATAAATCATTTTTTAAATACAGCAATGATATTGCTCTACTGAATACATCTGATGTGGACTAAATTTGTTCACTAAAACTTAAACAGCCTGATACTGGCTCAGGGCTCGTCAGCAACCCGTGCAAGTATCGGGTGAGAACAGTCCGTATCAAAAGCTTTACCAGATTTCGGAGAAATGCGTCATTCGACTCCGTTCACGACTACGCCATACGACCCAACAGATCCAACCAATCGACAAAACCACACATATCGATCAGTCCCCTCCACCCTGCATCACCGGGCCTTGCGTGGTAATTTTGCAGAAACTTGATCAGACCACTCCGCGACATCGAGCAGCAGCCACGCGTAGGTAGGCAGCGTTCAGTGAACCACAACTCACCGGCGTACTTACCTTAATTTGTCCGTTTTTACGCGGAATTCTGCATTGGTTGTATTTCTATGCATCCCGTCCCGGCTGATGCATGAACCAAGTTCGTTTACTGTGTGTAACTATATATAGGAAATAAACTCGGGAAGGCCGTCTTCATCAGAAATGTAACTCACGCATCAGCCATGTGTCACAAAGAAGTTCACCTTTATATTGCTATGACCCCCTACGAAATTTTCCGAATCGGGGTACTCTGTTGTGTTTTAAGTGGTTATAATCATGCTCACGCCTTTTTGTTGACGTCCGAACAGCAGATCATGTGTCATCATCATCTTGACGGAATGGAATAGGTGTCATACACGGAAAATTCTCAGATATGTACGTTCTTTCTGTTCTCGTTGACACCGACGCAAGCAGAATGGAATTACTGATTTACTCAAGGAGGCTGACAAATGAAGAAAACCCTAGCCAACAGCAAGTTCCTCCACATTTTCGTTTAGTTTGCAAGTTTCGCAAACACAAAAACCCTGTACATAAATGACAACCGTTGCGTCGAGCGCACTTCGAACAATTCCGTAACGAGCGAACATGTGTACATACGTGTGAAACCTGTCCGCAGATAACTATTGATTACCGCCAGTATCCTTAGAAGCATTACCATACTCTTCGTTCATGTCACCGATGTAGACTGTGCACAATATTTCATCTGGTAACTTATGTTCCTTGTTTAGTCGGGCTTAAGATCACCATCTACCAGTCAGTAGTTCATTGACTTGTGCATTCGCATCACATATGCAGGGATTTCCTGCTAATCTGTGCGCATGAACCCCAGCCCTGGTAGTGTGTGTCCCTTCAACTGCTCCCTCCGTTGCATGCTATATTGCAGTTGGATAGTGCGAGCCCCACTACAACGCTGTTCGAGGATAAAGGAGGATGTTCAGATGAGCAGTGCGGCTGGTAGCTGGTGCGCACCTGGCAAGACCTTGAGAATGTGATCACTTGGTTAACTAACAAAAATGCGTAATCTGCAGTGACTGGATCACGCGCCGTGCACGGCGGTTCAATACTTACCATAAAGGCCACCAGTCACCAAAACCACCATCGGTTAAACAAAACCGCAGTAATTAGAAATTGACGGGTTCGTCAAATATAGCGCCCCAGAATGTGTGATTGGGTATTATTGTTGGGCGTCAGCTGGCCCGTCGGAAAATTTAGGGTCATTCAGATCGTCAGTTGGATTGTCATTCGATAATGCAGTGTGCCTCGATCAATAGAGTGCATGCATCCACGACATTCCCAACCATTTTATTCTATCCTGTCCTACGACGGTCCTGTTATGGAGAGGAAATTTTCCTTAAATATAAGCTCTTTCTGCGGGTAAAGTAAATTTTCATTTCTGGTAATTTGAATGCTAACCATTTTATTTAATTTTTAACTTTGGTGCGTACCCCTGATTGACCGTTTAGGTGACCTAACCCTAAGTTACCAGAAGCCTATAAATAGAACGGCTGCACACCAGTGCCTCGCCATCGGGTTGGACAATAAATAAGGTCTGCTTAAGTGCCATCTATTTCCTTGCTGTTTAGAAGTTCCAAACAGCAAGTATGTTCTGTTATGTACGTTCTAGGTTTCGCTGGTCACTGTGATATTTTGCGTTCTAACAGTGATCGTGATGTTGTGTGAAGCCTGTGAATTCGTACTCCACTTCTTATGTTACGCTACAGCCACAATAACTATGTAACACCGTGGACAGCGATAGATTATGATGCTGGAAGTAAGAAACGAGGTAAGCAGATAAAGGTGAAAAAGCATGAGGACAAATGGAATACGTGTCATATTGTAGGCTAAAAAACAGTACAGAATCGAGCAGATTACTTTGACAGGATGTATCGCGTTGTAAACCCGCCCCATGTTACCAAACTAGAACATCACATCACACTGGCAAAACATTATCTGGCACTGTGTTTGCACATTTTCTATGAGTTTCATGCCACAAATATGCGTACAGTTGTGCTTTTCATTCACAATTTCCTTATCCACTTTGGTTGTCATACAAACCTGACGAGGTGAATGAAACCTGACATATCTATAATTTTCCGTCTCGATCTTTACTTCCCTGGATGTTCTGTTGAGCTTGTCTCTCTAATCCTAACATCTCGGTAAACCTGTAAACTATTCAGTGCCTCATGGATCGGTCTCTTTCCCCATAGCGTTTCGATACAGAATCCAATAGGCCACACCTTGTAAGTTACTGGAACCCTTAGAACCGTACGTTGTGTAGCAGTCTTCCGTCTATTTGACATTGCAAACCTCATAAACTGAATGTAAGTTTATTGATAAATGGATTGAGAACAATACAACGTTATGAAAAAGTGGTAATACTCTACGTTTTAACCACCTCGGGTAGCCTTCTCCGGAGTGTTGTAATCGAAATCACATTAACGAAGGAACAGAGGTCACGTGAGACTTGCCGTGGTTAGGTCAATCTGAGTCGTATCTGAACTGGTTGGTCGAATCGTTTGCC
>LOND01000403.1:0-50983 GCA_014220965.1 Paragonimus kellicotti
ATGCGTTCCATCAGCGCCAGTTCTACATGAATATATCAGTTTGAGGGGACATTTATTCGGAGCGAATCGAACACTCATCTAGACATCTCGTGGTTTCTCTTCACTGTTCAGTTTCTCTCTTTGCTGTTTTTTTCTCTCCGCTTCTTTCCTACTTTTCCTCGATCTCAGTTTTTTTATTCCGACCTGTCTTACCTTCTCACCCTTCGCCCCCCTCTTTCAATGCTGGTCCTTTCTTTTCACTTTTTCTCCGTCTTTCGCGCTCCATCTCTTCCTCCACCTCATACTTTCAGCACCTACTCTCTGACTCTGGCCCACTGGCACCCCCCCACAATTGTACTTTTATGTTGACCGCAATCGACCGTTTTACCCGTTGGCCATTACCCGTGCTCATTAGGGATATTTCAGCAGAGACGGTCGCTAAAACCTACTTGGAACATTGGATTGCTAATTTTGGTGTGCCATCTACAATCACAATGGATCGAGGCACTTAGTTCCAGTATTCCTTTTGTCGCAATTTCACGGAGTTACTGTTATTTTTGCACACTAAAACGACGGCATACCATCCTTGCGTCAATGGTTCAGTCGTACTTCTTCGCCGACAGCTAAAAGCTCCGATAACTGTGTAGTTCGACGCAACAAAATGGAGCGAGCGCTTATCACCCATTGGACTACGGTCTACCGCTAAAGAGGACATTGGCTGCACTACCTCTGAGTTAATCTACGGTACCAACTTGCACCTCCCAAAGGAATTGATCCAACCCCCAACTCACACAGACCCAGGTACGGATTACATTTCACGTTCTCGACAACACATGTCCGGCGTTTGTTCCACTCCGACTCGTCAACATTGGCGTCGAGAAAAATACCTCCGGATTTGTTCACGTATAAATTTGTGTTCATGCTTCACTTGGAAACCCCTACACCCACGATACCTCGACCCTTTCAAGGTGGTTAAGCGCGACGATAAATTTTTCATTATCGACAGGTCCGGACAAATCAAATTCGTATCCATTGACCGACTAAAGCCAGCCTCCACAGAGAAGAATGTTAACCCACCTGACCCGACATTGACTGGAAGAAACCCCCCCTACTCCCAACAGTATCACATCCACCTACAGCCCTGCCCCCAGGTTTTCCCGAAAAACGCACCATATGTAGAAGGCGTTCTGTACACTGGCCGAAACACCTGACAGATTATCATGCGTGATGTATCTATCGAGCGTTCGGTTTTTTTATCGTGTTCTTAACCCACAAACGCTCTGTTGGGGAGTATTATAGTGTCCACAATTCACAGTCATATTTCATAATTCAATCCTGTACGTTTCTGTATATACCGTTTTGTTGACCTCATCTGTACACCTGTTTGAAACCATCAACCATCGTCCCTCCAGGGTACTCGTTCGTTCAGTATATCTTAAGCGCATTTATAAAGAAATGATCGCAGAACATGATGGAACGAGCACTCTTAGCGAAGTTGACAATTAATCCGCGCATTGGTAAACATTTCATTAGTTTTGTTTGCATTCGACGCCAGCGAACGTCGTCACGATTGGCAACTTCTGTTGTTCAGCCAGTTGCACCGTATGCCGAATCAGCTGTGATGAATGCCATACGCGACGCTCCTATTGACCGTGGGTTTAGTTTCCGTTCATTTGTTTCACATCAGACCTGATTGCAAATGACGTCATTGCCTGCAGCTCAAGAACGTTCGCTACTGACGGGGAGACCAATTGTGATCTTGCTGAGAGTTAGCGCATCTGGTTTTTTCAGCTCAACGTCTTCACGGACACGTTCAAGCCGCTGTTGAATGCACCATTTCCTCATCTTCCAAGCTTACCAAGGGATCTACGAACGTTGTTGAAGTCACCACGATCGGTCGTACCGCGAGCTGTAGAGCGTGGGAACTATCGTCACTTTGGGGTGAGAAAGGCATTAAACGGCGTATCCCATCTGTTGACGGGCCCTTTGAAGTTGGTTGCTCAACTCAACACAAATGGGGTAAATGTGTTTAAGTCGTCGAACTAAACCCTATTGCCCATTTTATGCCGCGTTATTGGCCTAACCCTAACTTCCCCATCCATTGTTGGTATTCACGGTGGACCCTGTAAGCCCTCGTGTATACGGGAGTTTTTGGTAGATCTTATTTCACAACTGAAAGATTCGTTGATTGTTGACTTCAGATTGAACGGCTGTGATTTCTCTCCGAAGCTTCCCACTTCCTCTACTGTTTGTGATAAACTTGCCAGGTATTTTGTGAAGCAATCTATTGGTCACGGTAGATATTATGGCTGTGAAAAATGTACACAGAGAGGTTTGTACCACATTAACAAAATAATATTCCCCCTTACTGGTGCTCCTGTGTGCACGGACATCATGCTTCGACGTGATGTGTTTACTTAAGCATCTCCGTTCGCCGAACTCTCACATGATATGTTTGCTTCCATCCCTGTTGATTATATGCACTCCGTCTGTCTGGGAGTTGTTAAAAGGCTGGTTAACCTGTGGAGAGATGGGACCATTGGAACGAATGACGGTCTTCCAGCAGGTGATGTTTTGTTGGTTCATAACTAAATGCGTCCGCTTTGTAACTGTTTACCACACGAATTTCCAAGGAAACGTTTAGGCCGGAATGACATGGACAACTGGAAAGCGACGGAGTGCAGACAATTTTTGCTGTACAAAGCACCTGTGGTTTTAGAAGACGCCCTCGATAAATTACATGATAATCATTTGTTAACCCAGTTTATTAGCATACATCTTTTACGCCACTCACTTTTGTACAAGACTACCGTGCGCTGTATCCGTGATCTCATGAAGTTGTGTGTCACAATTTAAAGATGTATATGGTTCGCAAGAGATGGTGTACAACGTGCACTCTGTCTTTCATTTACCCCACGATGTTGATAACCACAGTCCAATCGATACATTTTCCGCTTTTCCTCTTGAGTTTTTCACGTATCAAATAAAAGGGGGATTCACGGGAGCAAGAACCTTACTGTACAGATGCGTGAACGATTTGATGCAATTAAAAATTTGGATCCGTGCCAATGATCGACAGGCCAGATGACAGACTGTGGCGTTTTGAACTCACGTTGTTCACCTAAGTGCCCTGCATCTTTTGTACATAATGACATTCTCTATTCCGTTGTTTCCCTCAGTAAAGCCGCCATTGTAGATGGTGGACCGTGCATACTTTTTGGCATTTCCTCTGTTGGGTCTGTATGCTATACTAACTTTGGACTGGTTGCTCCGTTTTCCAGTTATCGTACAGATTCTACAGACCTGTTCATTTTTTGTAAGAAAACACTCTCATACTGTCTACTCCATGATGCAATCAGACACTCTCTGTGAATGTGTACAGTTTCCCTATCGTAATGGCTGAATATTCATGCCCATTTTACATTCTTTCAAAATATAACTAGCGCATTACATTATCTTTTCATGATACATTCACACATGTTTGCGATATGACAAACGAAATGATTTTCAGATGTTCGAAGTTGTTCAGTTCACTACTGGTGATATGGCTGTTGTGCCAGTGAACTGGATGATTTCGGATACGTTAGTAAGATGTGCAAAGCCCAATCAATACAGTAAATGTATAAGGTTTGGCGAAATGTCATCGAGCAGTTTGGTGACGCTCCCGGTGAGGCTTATGTGCAAAAGCGGCAAGTAGTAGCATGGGACGTGTTTCAGTTCAGGCACCGAACACCTAGCAAGGTGGTGTATGAAGCGGTTTGTATCGGACCAACCAATCACATCCAACGCGATCATTTGTGCCGGTTCCCTAAAGAAGCGTCTCGCGTGTTATTAAGTTGATATAATGCAATTTTGTTCTCAGGAAAATCTCCTTCCATCTTGAAATACCCCCGTTCTCTTCCTCATCGCCATCGTCTTCGTTCGTTTCGACGTCTCCTAGGATTCAGCCTGCTTCTGTCAGCACGGGGCAGGCCGAAACTACTGCGGCATTCCACAACCCCCCAACGGTCAATTTGGGAAATACCACAACCATCAGCGCTGCCAACACAAGTGAACGTTCCCAAATTTAGTTAATTTCGCTCCTTCAGCTGTTTTGGACCAAATAAAGGAGCGGTTAGCCTCTTCGACCTTAAACATTTTAGAAATACGTACACTGCTGGAACAGTCACATTATAATACTGCATCCACGTCTCAATACGTGGAGCCACGCGTGGACTTGATACACCCTCTCCCGATCGTGTCGTCAGAAGACTGGAGTCGAATGAAATTGCTGTTGGATAAAGATGCCGGCAAGGAACAACTGGTGTGCTTCATTGTTGATAACTGATCAATTCCATAAGCATAAGCGCCTCACTCGTGTCAGGGCGCCAACTCCGAGTGGATTGGCTGCCGAAATGATGCAAGCCGTTCAACTTCCGGCATTCGCGAAACAAATGATTTATACGGGAACCATCCAGAAAATTGCTTCTCGGGACAGCAAGACTTTAGCGGTTATAAGGGGTAGGTTGTTCTCTTCGTCTTAATTTTACTTCGTATCTGCGGAGGTTATCTTTACGTCGTGGGGTGTTGAGGCAGGTGACCGTTTGTTGCAGTCCGCGGCCATCCGAACTTGCCTGAAGGGATCTAGTGACCCGGGAGGTGCAAGACGACGAAATAGATGTTGCGAAGACACTCTGGTAAGGTACTTATCACATCGTTACATTCAAAACGACAGTTTTAGATGCCCTTTTCCCTTGGGGAATTAACTATCTTCTCTTCACAGAAATTGTTCCAGGTACGATTTTTCAATAATCCTATTACCGTAACATTGGCCATATTTATACATAGCTCACTTTTTTGGTCACTTCCATTGGCTTGTGTCTTTGGTACCGTTACACTGGGTATCCACGACAAGCGATCAACCGTGGGGCGCATTATCGTGCGGTGGGGTGAGAGTAGGTCTTGATGGGGTTACAGTGGGATGGAGGTGGGGTGGACCTAGAGTCATAGTGGAGTGGAAGGGGGTTCATATCTTCAGAACGCCGCGAAATGAAGCACCCTCAGGTTATAGAATGACGTATTTCATTTCAAAAATTGCAATCAGCGCATTTATGAGACTTGAAAAAGCGAGCTAACGCCAATAACGGGTTATTTTCGCGAAATTGTTGGAAAGAGTATTCATCGCCGGACCAGTAATTTTGGCACTCACTCGATGTATTCCAATTTTTTCACTGACGCTGCTAATTTGTAGTTGATGTACTGTGAGCACTTTGCCTGGAATTCCGATTTCGAAATTTTAACAATATTTCAAAAACGGAAAGTTGCGCCAAAATGACCGTTTTCCCTTCGAACGACCTTCCAGCGAAATCCCTCGAAACGACTAATTGTCAAACACTTTATGTGAACAAAAACTAACAGGTAGTGACTTCAACATACCAAACATCTCTTGGACTTCATTCTCAACTCCGGTAAAACAAACTGAGTTTCTTTCGTGCATTCAGCAGAAGGGATAGAACCAACATGTCCTGTAGTGATCTGAAGATAACTTCGGTCTGCCTGCTGTACGTACGATGAGTAATTTTTCTTCCAAAATTGTGGTTCACATTGTACGAAGAATCTTAAGTATATTCGTTCGTCGTCTGCCTGTTGCACGCGGTCGCGTTAGTTTGTTTGCATGCTTGTCGGCCTGTGCTCACCAATGGCGCTTTACACACATTTCCGGCTCGCTCGCGCGCTCGACGGCCGGATTCTCAACCAACCTAGCTATCTTCGCGTGTCGGTGCCCTTTAATACTGATTGAGACCTATTGTAATTATCGTATGACATACTTCCGGTCTCCCGCAATAAGTGGTGTTTTTATTTCGAGTCTGGTGTGATTGCGTATATCCGGAAAGCGTTAACTTAGTGCCCGTACACATTAGAATCCTGACGCCCACCAGACAGAGGCATATTTTGGATCTCATATTCACCATAGGTATCCCGTCTGTAGGGATATCCGTTCTGGAACAATTTCCAGGAAGTAACCATAACACAGTCAAGTGTCAGTTTGACTTCAGTACAGCTACCAAACCCACAGTTGTATTATACCGTCTGATCGAATGCACTGATTGGAGTACCTTCTTCTCCTTACTAAGATCCTTGAATTGGAATACGTTCTTTCACGCATCTGACCCAAAAGTAGCAACCGAGGAATTTATCAAACATTTCACATTTTGTATCGATATTCTGGTCCCCATGAAGTCAAAACGCGTTGATGCGTATGTACAAGGTAGAATCCTTGGTAGGAAGGAGACTGGAAGACTTGAAATACTTGCTTCGATGCCAATGGAGATGAGCAGCATGTTTGGATGTAAAGTACGTAGGACGCAATTGCCTTTCTCGAGCAATCGACGAGGTCATGCGCTGGAGTCTGCCCAATTCTCCGCCGGATTTAAAACCTTTCTGTCCTTCGTCGCCGAAGCTGATTTATTTTCAACGTTTTTCCAACGCTATTTACATCAAATAACGGCGGACTCACTCGAAGACGCAGTTGTACGTATTTCCCGGCGTGACGTTGAAATATGTTGAACATCATCCCCTACATAACTTTGTATAAAAAAAATTGAGACACCGTCTCATCTTTTGGCTGAATCTATGGAACAGACAAACTATCCTTTCCCCGGTGCGCGCATCAAATGTTTGTGAACTGCAACTCTTCTCTCTTTGAGTTCGCCTTCTTTTCCTGACAGATTTAACGCATGCAACTACCTGTTGCTTTGTATCTTACGTAATTATCTATAATGAACGCGCACATCCGAGCATGTCTCTTACAAATGCGTTGGGAAATATACATTATTATTACTACTATCGTGAGAGGATTCGAAGCTCTCTAGTTACTCCTTCCACACGAAATTTCACCGCGTGACGCTGCAGTCGCTAACACACCATGCATCGCAGCAACCCAGCAGAACCTCTTGGCACCGTAGAGACAAACCGGAAGGCACGCTTGGCGGACTTCAGGGGTCCTGGTTTTAATCTTGTTATTTTTTTAAACTTTAGAGGTCTCGCAGATTAGGTAGCTAGCACGTGATGTGCAATCAGTCCGACTACCAACCTTTGCAGACCATACTCGAAAATAGTGGTGATTCGCAGCAAATCCATGGTCTGTGACTTCTATAGTACTCAGACCAATGCGACTGCTGCTTCGGGTTCCAAATGGACCTGTACCTAAGTTTGCGGGGCTCACCAACTCCGGTCATCAGGTGCCACTGCGTGACTTCCCGACTGGACGTTTCTGAGGATACCGCCACTCAAGACAATGATAGAACAAGCAATTCTGTCGGTTCTCCGTCCTGTACAACATACATCATCTTTACGTCAACGCCAACTGACCACACGTCAACTTCACACAACCGAAGCACTCCAACTCTTGTACCGGTCAGTGAACCAACTTCGGTAGAACACTAAGCGGGAGGGTGGTAAATGCATTGTGTCTGTATCTGAGCAAGTTGATGCGCTTAAGTTACCCATCAGCACGAACCAGAAAGGCTTTAAGTCCTTGGTCGAGTATAAAAACCACACAACTGTCTTGCAGCTTAGAACACGAGACACAAATACGCCCAGGCGTATTCAATGTCCCCAGTTCGCTAGACATTACCCATAATGCTGCGGAGAGCGGATGGTCGCTGCTCAACCAGAAAGAAGCATATAATCGGTTACAAGGAAGATGTTTTTGCAGTCTACTTGAACCATGCATAAGAGGTAAGCCCACACTGTGCAGGCCTTGCAAGGCTCACCATGATCGAGGCCCTCTGTCAATCCGTGATACGCTCGGTAAAATAGGAGAAATGGAGTATTTTCTGTGGACAGCATCCTCCCCGCCTCAACTCACTGGTTCTTACCTGAGAACGAAACGTGACTTCCTTTGGGTGATCATGGAGACTCGGCGAACAGCCTATCGCAACCCCCACAGCCATCAACACGATCGGGCGTGAACTCTGGTTTTACACAAAATAGAGAAGCTGAAAGATGCGGATGCGTTGCACGATCACAAGCACGACATTGACCAGATAAAGTATATTAAAGCCAGACTAAACCTAGACGTAGGCGGATTTGAAACAATGCCTGTTCAACGCCTTCCTAGCCCAGTATATTTGAGCTTCATCCCAGTCCCCGAACTATTGCGAATCCCACACATCTCACAAGAGATATGTTGTCCAATGTGCTTCAGAGTTGGTGCACCTTGAAAAGCAACTTCCCGCCTGGGCTGCAAGTTCAAGCAGGCAGACAATAGTCCGGACATGGAACACCCGTTACTGGTATACCTCCTATGGCCAAGATACCGGAGATCATCGGTAGTCCACCACCTCCTGAACAGTCTAGAGCTTGGTACAGCCGACCTCAAAGGGGTCAGCCTAGCCCAGGTAGAACCCGTTACACGTCTAAAGTCAGACACTATCCCAGATAAGTGTACTCAGGTGTAGGTATCTAGGTAGTTGTGTAGGTTCACTATTGTCTAATCTGTAAAAAACAGCGCGCAAGAATTGCGACGGCTTGTCGATTTGAGAAAGCAAAAAATCGTGGATTCAGCGGAAACATGACTAACGCCAGATATATCCAACCAGGAGACAGAACTTCCTGGTTATTCTATCCTTCACAAGGGTAGGCTGGCCAGAAGAGATAGCGGTTTCACCGCCTACGCTAGTACTGAATTGGGCGCTGCCTTAGACAGATGAGAGACTGCACAATGTCATTAGACAGACCACCGCAGCCAGATATATCGCGCCATTTTTCTGGAACACTTCAACACCTCGCATGCGGGTCTCTGCAGCGGGTTAACTTCCGATACTTTGGTCACTATACTGTGGCCACTACAAGATAGTGCAGTGATTAGAACTAACTGAGCACATTAACCAACTTGCGAGGTGGACAGGATGTTGCAGGTCGTCGCGACTAGACATGGTGTTAATTAATTAATCCCATATGGTGGACAGAATCCAAGTTGGTGCGCCATTAACTGCAAGCGACCGCACCATAATCAGTTTCCGCCTCATAATTGTTGTCACGACCATCCGCCCGTTACTATTGGCTCGACGCAATGTCAGACGAGCCAACTTTTGAAAGATGTGGGGAAGCTTATCACAAGCCAGCTCATCACCACCTGAAGAACGTAGTAAGTTAGATGAACATCCAGGGCATATTAGGTTGAACCTAAATACCGCGACAACCAGTTCAGTCCCACTTCACACTTCACGCCCAACCTGCAACTCGTCTTGGCCAAAACTATCAACCAAGCGTCTAATAAAAGACAGGGAGGCTTGTGGGATGTAGTTGTTCCTGAAGGAGGTGGCGCCTTCCACCAGTTGTCGTAATCAATGCGCTACAGACGTTTGCGCCGCGCACTGGGTTCACCAAGTATTACTTGCAAGGTCCATCACTGACAGCCATAGAAGATTCTTCGGGCGTATGACTTACCTGACCAAATCGAGAGCTGCTATGTCATCTAGCATGGAACCTTCAGAACTCTATACCTCTAACTCCAAGGTAGCGGAGACATTATGTGCTCAGTATGCTGCCGTCTTCAGCAACTCTACCGAGACGAAACAATACACCAGGGTGTTCTATTTTCACCGTCCCTTGGATTCACCCCCTAACTTCAGCCCGATTGACGTGTGCGCTAAGTTACTCCTGCTACGTGTTGTTAAGTCTTCACGGCTTGATGAAGAGCCCCCCTCATGCCTAAAGAATGCACAGATGAGCTGACGGAACAGCCCGCTCGTTTGTTGCAACATTCATAGTCTACTGGTTGTATTCCAGCAACTCTCTATCAGTCCTCTATCATCTACGGATGTGAGTATCGGACAAACGCCAGTAACTTTGAAGCGATTGTACTACTACCGAGCCTGTCGGAAATAACGGAGATCATAGTAGACGATTTCGTGAGGGACCGTCTAAATACCTGTTATATCTCAGTGATCACGGGAAGGAAAAGAGGTTCCTACTACAGCACATGCTCTTTCAGTTATTGCAGCAACAAAACAACAAACAATCGAAACGTTACATGGTTGGCCTGATGATTCAACCTATAGGCAAACAGTGGTTAAGGTCGATCGATAGCTTGTGTGACAGCGCTTTCGGATGACCTCGAACGCGTTGGCCAACTGTGGCTAGTGTGTGCGTGTGTGTATGTGCATGTGTTGTAGTAGGAACGTTTGTAGGCATGTAGGATCCAACAATACCCATTGATGCCCGACCAACCTACTGACTGCCGCTGACTTGTGGATAAAAGCTGCTGGAGAACGTCCTCCAGTTGATGCTGTGTCCTAAGGTGTCACGAAGGTATACAATGAAGTCGATCACAGTTCGTTGCTAAACAAATTGAATAATATGGGCTTACGAAGTTAGGTTTGCCTATGTCTGAAATAATACCTATCATGTCGCACATACATAGAGTTAATGGTGAGCTATCCACTTTACTCAACGCCACAGCTGGTGTATCACGAGGTTCTATACTAGGTCCTCTGTTATTCTTAGTCTACGTTAACCAACTCTCAAGTGTAACTAACTCTCCCGTTGCAAGGTATGCTGACGGCAGATAGCTCTGGAACGTTTCACATAGCTTTGAAAACGCTGAACACTTCCAAAGAGACCTGGATGCTTTGCATCTATGGTGTGTGGAAAATCAACTGCTATTCGGTACGTCCGAATCAATGAGTATGTACGCTCGCCATCACAACACCAGAACATATCACATCGGTGGCGGTACCCTAGTCACTGCCCACCTCTTTTACATCAGACCTTTCCTGCCGTGCTAACATCATGCTGCTGATTGAGTGTCTATCCTGTCTGTCGAAATTGGAACGATTTCTCCTAGTCTACAGACATTTGAGAGGCGACCTTGTGCCAACACACAAAATCCTCCAGTCGTCGCAACAGAAATCTTCACACTCCCTGATACAGTGAGTATCAGGGGCCATAAGTAGACTGTTTCCATACCACGTAGTAATCTCTCATGTAGACGGCATAGTTTGGCTCTATGAGTATGTTCGACATGGAATGCACTTCCAGTGACGATTGTCTTGGCACAGTCAGTTGATGCATTTAAGAGGCAGCTAGATGAATGGGTTTCCCCAATGTGACCAATGACAGTCGGGCACGTATAGCTCCATGTAACTTTATTGGTATCATTTCATTTCTGTCTCTTCCTTCCCTTCCTATTGCATCTTCCTCTTCCTCCTCCGTAAGTCTTTCCTTCCATTATTCCATTATTATACAACAAAACCGTGCAACCTCTCTAGGTGCTCGAATGCTGCTAGCTGCTGTAACACTCAACACACCTCACGTACTCTCACCATTTCAGCAGTTTACGTGATCGAATCAAGCGTACAACAATCAGGTGCAAAATGTGAGACAACCTGCTGGCTGTCGTGAAACGGTTCGCACCGATTTCTCGTGGCCGTCCCCAGTCTAAAAGGCCACCACGGTTTGATTTTGAATATCGTACCATCCTTAGGCGTAGACATCGACAGCGGACGAGCCACCGGGCTGGTCATGGTTCCTACGATGCGTACCGAAAACACAGAATGAATGCAATACAATGAAACCAAGAGAGCGTCAGCAGTATGATGAAAAGCTGGGTTCGGAATGGGCAGCAGCACCCAGGAGGTGCTGGGCGTACATATGTTGACAGACCAGATTCAAGGCGTGAACCCCGGCACTGATGAATCAGTATAAAAACGAAATTGTTGGGGGCTTGGATAAGGTTAAGCTAATGGCTCGGCATTAGGCTCCGTTCTACTCCCAGGATAACACGCAGTCTGCCTTACTCAACGATAATGGACCATGACTTGTCGAAATTCTACTTAGCGTTCATTGAGTGGAACGCCAGCTTAGATTGATTGAGGTAAATAAATCTTTCGACCAGGAGAATGTCCACCCTTCGTTGCTACATGAACTGGTGGTGGAATTATCCGTGCCCCGACAGACTTGTATCGGCGGACTCGGAACGAAGACAAATCACCAGAGGAGTGAAAACAAGCAGTGATTACGTCTATGTATAACGGATGAGGACTGTTGGAAGTTGTCAACTACCGACCAATATCCTTAACTTGGTTGCTTGACGAGGTGATGGAGTAGCTGATCGTCCGTCGTCTCCAGGGGCATTTTGACCAACTTTCGATCCTCAGTGAGAGGCGATCCTGCTCGGAAAAACTCCTGCTTGCTAGGAAGCAGAGAGTGAAAACAAAGCTAACAGGTCTGTGGACACCGTCTTTCACGATTTCACCGAGGTTTTCGACAGAGTTCCACATAATCCTCTGCTCACCGAACTGTTAACGTACGCTCCCAGCTGGCAGAATTGTTCTGTGGTAGGTCATTTGCTGTCAGGGTGAGCCGACACATCCTAATGGCTGCCTTTCCCAAGCGGTGTGCTGCAAGTGTCAGTGCTCGGGCCCTTATTGTTTTTGATTTTCATCAATGATCAATCACTATCTACGGCGCGTGTTTCGAAAAAGGCCAGCTATTATCGCCAGCAAATGTATATTCCGTTTGTATCATTTCACTGCTCAACTTTGCATACTATTTGATTAATTCCGTTACTGTTGATTACTCTGGAACATCTTGGTCATCATTCGTTAAGGTTTGAAAAAATTTTACCGTAATGCTCACTAAGTCAGCTGGGCTTCACAGACTGTCGGTCGCCACGCAATCAGCCTCATGCATAAAAAGGCATGTTGACAAAAAAGGGAGGCGTGAAATCTCCGTACACCACGTCCAAAACCTACCTCATCCCTGCCATTGCTGAGGGGCCGAAATCTGCTGCTGAGGCGGCCGCTTTGAGATTACCGGTAATCTCAACACCCAATATTAACCCCTCACGAGAAAGGAACAACATCAAGTTGTGTTCGGTTCCTATAACCGATGTATTTTCAAATCAGGTTAGAAAAACAACTGACATATAGGCTGCAACGGCAAAACTACACAGTGCGTACGAAGAGCTTATCATAATTTTGCACCGGCTGGATTCGACAGTTGGAGTTTGAGTGCCTCAAATAACACCCATCCTGAGACTAATTCTAGTCCTAAAGATCTTGTAGCTGCTGGAACTTTTATTGACTCAACAGCTACGAGACTGCAAAAACGGTGCGCTGTGCAAGTGAAGGGGCTGTGTTTCACATACCTGACTGAATACCTTTGTTGACCGTGAAAAGAGTCTTAATCAAAGCTGATAGAATAAAAGAACAGGAGTTCCACCGCTTAAGACTTCACAAGAAAGTACAACAAAAATACTGCCCACTATTACTGCAGTTCACAAGTGAATTTGTGGCAAACGAATTCGTCAACAGACAAGACCAAATTATGCGTGCCACAAATTTCAAGTCCATGAAAGTGTTTGATGACAAGATCACTCCAAAGGGAAATATTACGAACCAATATTCCCCAAATAAAGAAGTACTCGAATCACAACGTCAGCGACCTCATTGACTCGACTGTCGATCTCGACTGCTCTACAAATTCCGTAGATTAGCAAGTTGCAACTGGCAAACCCCGTTACGTTGGTCGCTCAGAAAAATACTGAAAAGCGAACCACGTCCAGCTCCGTTGACGACGAGCGCGTTCACGTTTATCCAGCAAGACGCACGACAGACGCTGAAAATACCTCCCCTGTGCTGAATGGAATGAGTCTTTGCCCTAAGGCGCCGAAAGTTCTCCACAGTGTTACGGGCAGCATCCGAATTTCCAGCCCAAAGGCGAGGCTGGACAATCAAATCGATCTTTTTACTGTGAGCATCCTCCCCCATTATCTGGAATAACTGTGAATTCCAACCGCAGATCCAAGACGCCTGAACAAGGCTTCAAACCAGTAGTAATACCTGTACGGTGCTTACTACAGAGGAATGTTCTAGGTTTGCAACATAGAGGTAAATCGACGGTATGTCATGAAAGCAACCAATCGGATTCTAAGAGTCACGTTCAAAGAGACAACGCTTCGTAGATGAAATTGAAAAATTTGCACGCTACTGCTTTTAAGATGGTCCAAAACTATGATAACATTGACGCTCTTAGTGCATTGCCCAATAGCTCTACCATACCCTACACCCTACCCAAAACATGAGTGTTACCAGTAACCAACTTCCTAACGTATATACTGCATCAAATGTAACACCAACAGACTATACAATTAAAACAAATGTCCGCCAACCCAGCCCATTCTTGGTGCACTCCTCGACATTTCATCCACCACAACCTGTCCCTCCTATCCATATCCTACACAATCGTCCTACCATGATGACCCTGTTCCAGCACTTTCTGTCGTGGAGTCAAATCTTTGCGAAATCCGCCCGAACATGAATGGGAATTTGGCACATCCCCTAGACCGGAACTTTCTGTAGAATAACTTGCAACCCACTGCCCCTGTTGTCATGCAGCTTCTTAGCAGTTAAAGTGTTGTGCCTCACAGAAAAAACCGTTAATTTCTCACTCATAAACGTTATATCATCGGTGAGTAGGATGCACATCTTTCGATCTTTTGTTTGTTATCTAAAACCCATATCATTTCCGTCACTGAGACCTGGTGATCTCCTGATACACCAGACACGCATGTAAGTATCATGGGTTATCATGTTTCGTAGGGATCATCTCACAGAAGGAGGAGGGGATGCATAATTTACCTAAAAGAGCAATTTTCCGCAGTTACACTTGACCAGCATCGTCTTAATAAAATCGAGGACTGGTTATGGTAATGGTCTCTATTGGTCCTCGCGACCTACTCATACGTTGCATTTACCGACCGCCTGATGCTGATAGCAGTGACTTGATTGACCTCATAGAGGTGATCGATCATATATCGGACATGTCCCGCGAACACAACCTGCTAGGTGGTGACGTTAAAGTGCCTAATATCTCATGGGCTTCATTCTCAGCTCCTGCAAAGCTAAATTGCTCTCATGCATTTAACTGAATGGATGGAACCAACATGCCATAATGCCCACCAGACAAAGACATATTTTGGATCTCATATTCACCATAGGTATCCCGTCTGTAGGGATATCCGTTCTGGAACAATTTCCAGGAAGTAACCATAACACAGTCAAGTGTCAGTTTGACTTCAGTACAGCTACCAAACCCACAGTTGTATTATACCGTCTGATCGAATGCACTGATTGGAGTACCTTCTTCTCCTTACTAAGATCCTTGAATTGGAATACGTTCTTTCACGCATCTGACCCAAAAGTAGCAACCGAGGAATTTATCAAACATTTCACATTTTGTATCGATATTCTGGTCCCCATGAAGTCAAAACGCGTTGATGCGTATGTACAAGGTAGAATCCTCGGTAGGAAGGAGACTGGCAGACTTGAACTACTCGACTCGATGCACAGAACACCAGATTTCTCCCTGACAATGCAAATGAGCGGTGTGTTTGAATACATAGAACACAGAACTCCTCTGCGTTGTATGAATAAAGAAAAGCCAGCGCTTGGTAGCGGGCAGAGAGGCATGAGACTAGTTTAACTGATGGGACGGAGAATTTTCTTGGGGGACCCTTCTATGAAGGTTATAACTCCCAAACATAAAACGGTTGTCGACGACCTTACTGAAATATGTGAAATCTTCAACTCACATTTCGCTGCTGCGTTTGGCGTGGAAAACACAGTATCCCGCTTATTACTCCATTGAAAACAACCAAAGTTCTGTGTAATATATCGATCAGCGTTAGAAGTATCCGCTCACAATTGGTCACTAATGAACCTACCATCCATCCTGGACCTGATGGTATCCCACCAGTCGCTATCAAGCAAGGGACTGAGAATATACCGATCCTATTACTTGATTCGTTCACACTATCACTTCTATCGAGCACTTTCACTCTACAGTGGAAAAAGTCAGTCATTAGTACTCGCAACAAAAGTGGTTTAAGGCACGACGTTAGTAACTATCGTCCCATCAACAACACATCAATCTGTTCAAGAATGGTCGGAAAGATAACAAAAGTGCCCATTGTCGAGTTCTTAAGGTCAGAAAACCTTATTAACCTTCCGCAGCACGGTGTCCTTTGTGAGTGCTCTTGCATGACATGTCATTCGGAATTCTTAAACCATATATCGATGTCCGCCGACGCAGGAAACGCAGTGATCATCATATTTTAGACACGCAAAAGGCTTTTGATCGTGTGCCCCATAAGCGGCTGTTGATCAAAATAGCGTCTCTTGGCCTACAACACCCCTTGTACAGCTGGACTTAGTCAAATCTTGAAGGCCGAACCCAAACTGTCAGAACGGGAGAGCACCGCTCAACACCAAAAACAACGACTAGTGGAATGATTCAAGGAAGCGTTCTGGGACCGTTGCTGTTCCTCATGTATACAAACGGCGTAGCGATGTTATTAGACGTGGTAAACCCTTTCTGTTTGCTGACGATATCGAAATCGTTTGCACATTCCGACAGCCTGACAACCCCGACTTTTGTCTACAAAATACACGGCAGGACCTAGCCTCGTTGGAGTTGCGGTGAAAACCACAGCTCATGACGTTCTCAGCGAACAAATCGAAAGGTGTCGCTCATGTCTGTCAGATACCCGATGGGTCTGTCCCATTAGATGGTCATCATATTGCCACCGCCACAACCGTTCGAGATATAGGGATATGGTATTCAAACGCCATTAGTTTCTCCGAACAAGTACGCTTTCAAGTAGCAAAGACCAAAAGAAAAAAATGTGCGCGCGACAAAAACTAAAGGACAAAATGTGTGCTTAACCTCAACTCGAGTATTTCACCTTCATTCACGGTCACCTACGCAAATCTGATAGGCTTGTGTAATAAAATTTCCAACGATCATCTACCAAATCTTGTTAGGATATTCATCCTCACTCACCCATTGTGAACGTTGTCTAATACTTGGTATTGATCCAATTTGGTCACGAAGATTAAAGTTGAGCCATACACTTCTGTATAAACTGATGCACTCGGACGCCATCACTGAGGCGTTCGCCGTTCATTCTCAACACAGCTTCCCATATTGCCTGGGACACAAAGATTCCACTTTGCCATCCTTGTTTGCTAGGAAAAAGATACGCGTCAACGTCTTTATTGTAGTATATTCCTATAACTGGAATAGGCTCCCGAATCAAATCCGAGCTAGTAACAACACTCAGCGTTTCAAAAAGGGCCTGGATAGCTATATTACATCGTCAAACATAACGTCTTTCTTCAAACTTTGTGAGTTCACATATGTTACTTTTGCACGCGGTCCGGAGAACACTTAGCTATAAGCTAAATGAAACTTACTTACCGTCCCAACTTACTTATTTAGAAGACGAAAAGGACGGGAATAATGAACGACTATGGCGCACATATTATATACATCCTCATATAGGTCTCCGACGTAGGCGGTTTAATTGACTAACATATGAAAAATGTAGGAAGACAACTGAAAAAAGTACACTGCCCAACGTTAACCTACATAAATGCATTCAAACCTCAGTTCATATCCCGTGCTGACTTCCCTGCCTCAAACCCTACACGTTAACCGCTAATAACCGTTCTGCGCTGTGAAATGTAGATTCCAGCACAAACATTGGCGCTGTGAGAAAATCAATGTTGAAACTTTGTACAGAATTTTGATTACCACGTGATAATCACTCTAGGATTACCCTGCTGTCACACGCTAAGGATTTATTATGGATGAATTATGGCATCTTCGGGATGACACACGCCCGGCATTTGATTGGTGTGAGATTTGGGGATGAACGGCATCAACCTTGAGATGAAATACGTTTGCACTTTATGACCAATGACAAATTAACGCGGATAGGCTTGGGTAAAATGCTCCGGGAAGGATTTCGTCATCATAATTTGCCTATATACATGTGGTTATAGAAATATCTCAGGCGAAAATTTTTACACATGAGAAACCATTCATTGTACATACGTGTTTTTGTTTAGCTCAACTGCAATGCACGACGCGCTCACTTTCGCTGTATTCGAATTTGGTTTGGTTCGCTTGTGAATTTTCTCCGTTCGCCACCATTTAGTTGCTTTATTTGAAGGTGTCTGACCATCAGCAATCGAGATGAAGCGTGAGTTCATATTAACGAAGGTATTTTACTCTCAGCGAGGTTTGAAACTACTAGTCAGTCGTTCCACCATTTATCGTCGCGTTCGCCGTGCTATGGAACATTTCCATGCGAGCAATTCAACCGCTGGACAAGAGTTTGCTGAGTGCCATGCACCCAGTGTGATAGTTGTTTGTAAATGCTTCCTTTGTACAACCATCAATGTTAGATGTTCCAGGACAGGTAGAGGATCAGTCTGATTTGTTGCAGCGAAACCCCGATGGTGAGGATGCCGAGTCTGTGTTGTCAAACAACCCTATCGACCGGCTTCGAGATTGGGTTGTTTCCAGTACTACTCACGGAGTTCACGTCAGTCGGCTATTACAAATTCTGGGAGAACGACCACCTGAACTGCCGTCGGATGCAAGAAAACTCATGGAAACTCCGCGGACGTCGTTGATACGTGATGTGTATTCCGGTAAATATGTATATTTCGGATTGGTTATTGGCATCAAACAAGCGTTAACATATCGTCAGGTGCGGGACGTGGACGTCATTGCAATACTCCTGGATATTGGTGGTTTATCTCTGACTAAATCGGGGAGGTACACTTTGTGACCTGTATTATGTCACCTATGTGAGCCATTCGTTTTTCAGTCTTTCATTGTTGGCATTTACGGTGGAAACGACAAACTGAAGGACATCAACTGTTACTTCTCGACACTGTAAATGAACTACGTGGTGTGTTGTCGGCCGCAATCCTGTTTTCGGGGGCCAACGAGAGCGTTCGTCTGAAGGCTATCATCTGTTATACACCCGCTCGTGCCTTTGTTGAACGAATACGTAGCCGCGGTGGTTATTATGGGTGTGATAAATGTAACCAAAAGGGAATTTAATTAAGTCGCAAGGTAACGTTTACTCTAAACGGCGACCCGCAGGAACCGATGCCAAGTCTCGCGCCTCACTTTCAACAATCGCCTCTCCGTTTGCCTCCCTCTCCGTTGATATAATATGCTGCTTCTCAATGGACTACATGCATTCTGTGTGCTTGGGCGTCGTCCGTCGGTTGGTCAGCAACTGGACCTCGGGGTTCCTTTGACTGAGCGCTCATATCAGTTCCCAAGCGATCACCCGAATCAATGCCGGAAGACTGCAGTGTCAAACAAGCTGGACTTGTGATCTTCCCCGCAAACACCGTGGGTTACTTGACCTCGAACAGTGGAAGATAATCGAATACAGACAGTTCTCACTTTATCTAGGCCTTGTTGTTTCGAGAGGTTTTCTGGACGATGCGAAGCACAAAGGCCAGATTTTTCTGTAGCTATTTATATTTTTATCGTCTTTCTTTCCACCGTGCTTATCATGACTTATCAAGGCAGTTGATGAACGTGTTCATGTGCAATTTTTCACGGTTTCACGTTCAAGGTGAGATGGTGTATAATGTACATTCGCTAGTTCGTCTGACAGACGACGTTTTAAACCATGGTACTCTCCGTCAGTTTTCAGCATTCCCATTTGAATCATCCATGCACAAACTGAAGTCCATGACTCACGGTCTCAGTAAACCTGTTAGTCAAATTTATAGACGATGGTCTGAGCACACATCCGCACCTGCTGTTAGTAGTGGACCTATATCGCATTCAGGTATCTATATGCCAGTGAGCAACCCAGTTGTTGGTCACTGCCCACATTTTTTGAAGGACTATGTTTTGTTTGCAAACGTTGCTCCCAATAATGTTGCACACAGTGATAACTACCTTTGCCGTATTGTAAATATGCTCCATCCCAATACCCCAGATCGTACAGTTCAGTACACCCCCTCACGTATACTTGCAATACCTGTGTTTACTCACAGTCAGCCCTCGTAACACTTTTTGTGATCATAGTAACTGGATCGAATGGAGAAATCCTCACGGCGCACGTATCACAAATGATGGCTGAGTGTGTGCGTTTTCCGCTGCATGCACACTTTGTTTGTAGGTCTATATTACATGCCTGTACATAACATTTCTTTTGTTGCTGTAAACCGTTTTCGTGGATAAAGGAAACGTTTTTCGTTCCAGATGTACTCCGTCGTAGTTTTCGACGATCGAGGTGAAGAAGCTTGTGCTGCTCTCAGTTCACTATGAATAGTGGACGGGACTGCAACCTGGCAGAGTGTATCTGGCCCTTCATTCGGTGAAAGTGTCAGACTTCACCTAGCACCACTACCTGGTTCCTCGCAACTTCCAGTGACTGTTATCTTTCAAACAATTGATGTTCAGCAGTTTCAAATAATTGCTTTCAGACGATTATTTGAAGGCCAAGCGTTATGCCAAGAAATGGGAGACTGCGTTAGACCTGGACTCTTTTGATGTTACTATAAACATGGGAAGGTGATTCTAGTGGACCATCTATTTTCAGCGTTTTTGCTTCAAATAAACCGTTTAGCAAATCCCTGAGAAGATCACTGCCGTGGTGATCATCGGACGAATCCGATGTTTCCGTATGCAGCATCAATGTAGGGCAACCGCAATATGCAACGATTGTTTTGCGAACTGGTCACGTTGATTCCAACCGACCTACTCAGCCTATCGTGTCGGTTTGTAATCCTAGGCTGTCGCCTGAAACGTCCTTTTCGACGACATCCCCAAAACTCTCTAAGCCGCTACAGTTCCCCGTGGTTACTTCCTCACCCACACCAGTTTTTAATCCTATTTTCCCTCACAAGACAATGTTCGCGGCTGTACGTCCCACTGAAGTGTCTCCGTCTGCAACCATCTCACAGATGGAACACAATTCCATCCCGATGTCTCCTCCCCGATTGTCTGCCCCTTCACTGCATTCCTCATTGCTCGTTTCAACAGTTTCCTCTCCAGCGTCCGCCTCCGGCTCGTCTGTGGATTTCACGACTGTCCCTGTTCCTAGGAAATTTTGGAACACGCAGTTGAGGCAACAAAACAACATGCTGTTGACCCTAAATCATGTGGTCAGAGAGTTGGCGTTCATAAAAGAACGTCAAGGCAGCTTTCGGATGGCTGCAGGATCCTCCCCTGGACAAGATGAAAGGGGCATACGCGCTTACTTGCTTCCCGTGCAGACTGTTTGCGCGATTCAAGGACCTGGAGTCCGACTTAAAGAGACCGCCGGACAGGAAAGTTAAGGTAAGTTCATTTTAAACTACAACTACTGTCCTAGATGGATTGCCTGCATGGTTTAAGTGTCCCCTTCGCAAGACAACTTGTTCGTCGGTGTATGAGGGAAGCCGAAGGCGCCAAATTGGCACTACACGTGACTTATGCAGATAGAAAGAGAAAGACAGCGTTCAAGGATTGCGCATTGCGACACGCTATCGAAGGTGAATGTGAAGATTTTGAAACTCCTAACCGAACGCAGGAGTCCTACTGTCAAAACCTCTCTACGCGGACACCAGGAGAGAAAGACATGCACCTGGATGAAAATATGGTTTCACAACGGGCGAGATAGAGGAGGAATGAGGAGAATGAGTAGAAAGTTAATTAGGTAAAGCATTTATGTTATCATGTACCATGATCCGTGAACGTTATTAGTCTTATAGAAGTATGCTATGACGTACCATGTTGATGTCTGTTGAAGTGAAATGGATCACTTGCAGTGATCAGTCACAGACTGCACCGTCCCATTCTGGCTCTCACGTATGCGTGTCAAATGCTTTTCAACATAATATTCATAACTACCTGCATAGATCTATGAATGTTGAATTTTTTATGGAATTATGTTGTCGTGTACCGTGTTGGTGTCTGCTGAATTGATGTTGAGGTGACATTGATTAATGTTTTCCACGTTTCATATTTTGTTCTAATGATGGCTGCATCTCTTTTTATAGAGCGATGGAATGCCAATGGACCTGTAATTTTCCGATCGTTCCCCGTAGCTGTAATCATTTTTTATCAGTAAATATTCCGACGCGTTCTCCGTGACTTCTCCTTCCATTTTCGGCGTATTTTCTATCTCGCTGTGTAGTTCGCATACGATGTCGTATTCGGCGTTAGTTCACGGTGATGTACGACCGCCGCGGTAGGTGACGCGTTATGTTAAGTTGTTCGAAAACTACTGCACAAAGCAGGCCGGGTTATTTAACGTCGTTTCAGAGCTAAGTTACGGCGCATTGGGATAACTCACGTCGTTTTAGGGATATTGTACGGCTAGTTGACAGTGGACGAAATTGACCAATGGTATTGATTTTTGCGCTACACATTCAGGGCCATTTAGGGTTGTTTGTGTCAAACCGTAGTTCATCCCAAACAATCTCTCGGATTGATCAACCAAGAGCACATTCGGTTTTTGTGTAACCTATACCTAATTGTGCCAGTAGGGTAGCTGCTGGTTATCATATCATCGTGGAACATTATAAAAATTACCTGTCAATATCATATACCCCACTGAAAACCAAACAAAAGCAGTAATATCGAGTAAAGGTTTGTCAAAAAATATTGTATATACATTATTTGTCATACTACATGTGATCACTCCACATTTTCCCACTTAACACGTGAAATTGTGTTTTTTACCGCTCTTGAAAACATCCGTTATGCGAAGAAAATTTCCGCGATGAACAAACGTTAGAAACCCCGTACTAACCAAGCGGTTTGCGGGATTTTCAACGTTTTGACTTTTTCGGACAATCGACAAAGTCCTCTGCTGGAGTCTGCTCGATTCTTCACCGAATTTTGGAACTTCCCGTACTCCCTCGCTCGAGTCGAATTACTCCAGCGTTTTCCGACGCTACTCACGTCAACTAACGGCGGAAACCTTCGAAGATGTACTTAAACGCATTTCCCGGCGTGACTTGTGCAACGTAACGACAAATATAGTTTAAACACAAGACAACGGTCACAGACAGTTCCGACGCAATCCAAAACCAGGGAAAAGACGTAAACAACAATCCCAACCGGTGTATTGGTTATACAGGGACGAGACAGTGATTCGCACAACGCCAAGCGCAACACCAGAATCAATAAACCAAGAAAAAAGGATTTTCAATCGTTCAGAGGTGTCAGCCAAGGCGGATCAAGTGTCACAGTTCTAGAGATGTTCATGTCGTGGATAACACGTAGGCGAACGACCTGAAATAGGTAACAAGTAAGTGAACATAAGCAGAAAGTTTAAATTGCACGCGCAGTAGTTTCGGTATTGTTACACTTGAATTATTTGAAACATCGTCCGCCACATGAACATGTATGAGAAAAATCATTGTAACATCTCGTCTTTTGAACTTAATATGTGGAACAAGCGAACCAATCCCTTTTCTGCTCAGTGCTTCGAACTTTTGTGTACCGCAACCCATTTCCCTTTGATAATGCCTTCTGTTGTCAGCGGATTTCATGTCTGTCTTATAATGTAAATATTCGTTGCTTTGTGCTGCCTGTAATTACCTGTCGTGATCGCGCACATCCGAGCGTGACTCGCAAGAATGCGTTAAGAAACATACATTATTACAGTATATTGAACAACATTCCATTGGTCCCTGTGACAACATCGCCGTAACTCCGGGTGACTTGTTTCCCTTGAAGAACAGCACAGAGTTGACCACAAAATCCGATCTGGTAGATAGGTACATCAGATTTTGAGGACAAGCAAATTACGTGGTATCTGCCTTTTGGAGAAAGTGGTCCTGAGGGTAGGTGTCATCGTTACAGGTGCGCCAGAGGTGGTTGACGAGGCAACGTAATTTTCAGTTGGGGGACCTTGGTCTCGTTGTATTCGACGGACTGACTAGAGACCAGTGGCTCCTGGACCGAGTTAAGAAATGTAATGTAGACGCTGACGAGCTAGTTCGTAATGGAGAGCTTCGCACGAAGGCAGGTCTACTGAGGAGGGACGTGAGGCGCTTTTGTTTGTTAGAGGGGCATAACCGTTAAACACTACGGTTCGTGAGGGCTTCGACGTATGTCGTATGGATGGTTACATTAAGTATGGGTAAGTAGGGAGCCAGAGATGTGCAGCACTACCGGCGGTCTGCTAGACGAAGAGAAATGTTGGCGGGCGCTGTAAAGTTGTTGATCCATGAAATGAGAAAATTCACCTCATCGTTTGCATTCCCAATTTTCCCACTAACCTGCCAATTGTTCCCACTACATCACCCACACCGTTCTGCTTTATTGAACTAATGTGTCATTGAGTTTCTTCGGCACGAGTAGCCATTCTTGTCCTGGCTTACTGGCGTGACGACTCACCTCTGGCCTCGCTGGTCCTGTTGGGCAACTGTTGACTTTGCTGGACGAGACTATCGTTGCGAACGATTGAAGTTTGCTTTTTGTAATTGTTGATGCATTTCTTCAATAGTGCCGTTGAAGTTGTTGGGTCCAATCTTGTTTTCAATTTGGGGATCCGTTTTTGGGCTGCGTGTAACTTAACGATCATACGCGAATCGTTACAACAAGCCTCTTCTCCTAGAGTGCCTTATCCTTAAAAGTAGTCGTGACTGCTTCAGTTTGAGCTGTGGATAAAGCCAGTGTCTCGCGAACAACCGCCACATCTGAAAGAGCAAGCGCAATATACTCGTTCAGCGAGCTTAATTCCGACTTCGTGTCAGATAAAACCGTTTGGGTTTCAACCAGAGCTTTTTCAACCGTGGCTATGTGCTGTACGTTGACATTTTCAGGCATATTACAACTGCACTCAAAAGGGTCTTGCTTCTTCTCATTGTGGGTCGCGGGCAGCAGGACGGATACAGTTCCGGACGAAGTGTAGCCTTCACGGAAAAGGCAGCCTATGTAGATGAACGGCTTTTTTGAAGAAGCCAGCAGAGTGTACTGGTCCTCCTCGAGGCCGGTGCACTTAGTGTGGTGCCATTGTAGACATGCCTGACAATGCATACCGTTTTGAACAGTAATGCGGCAGCCAAACCGTCCACAAACATTCGATTCTTCCGATAAACCGATGCTACTGGATCTCGTGATTGTCATTGTGTCACGGTCTGTGAACAGAAGCGGTGTGTTAGGTTAATAAAGTGGTGGGCAACAGGGACAGAACGTAAAAGGAGGAAATAGCGGAACCGAGCAAATATCTACACAGATAATTATCGGCTGACTTGAAACGTTGAACGGTGATGATGATAAAGGCACCAAAAGTAAAATATAAAAGGGGTATAGAAAATGTGGCTCAATTAATTTAATATGTACCAAAATTAGTAGGTTATTCGATAAAGAAATACAGCAATGTTATGTAATCTTTTGATGCACAGGGCATCAGTAGAGCAAAGATATGGAGAGACGGTGTCAACGAAAATATTTCAGCCACAGTTCGAGTTACCCGCGAAACTGTAGGTGTACCTGTATAGTTTTCTCGCCTCTAGCACGGTGTGCGTGGTTTCACAACAGATTTAATCTCGGTCTGAGGGTCAAATTAATTGTTCGTTGTTCACTGATAGAATGCACGAGTCGCCGACTGTGGGAGCCTCTTCACTTCGCGTCTGGGCAACGGAATAAACAAGGCGTTAACTATCATCCGTCTTTCAGCACGCTACGATATGCACATTCAGGAGCCGCTCAAAGTCCACATCCTTGTGGGCCAGCACCACTTGCGCTGATAATGCGCTGCAGCTACTGACGGCCCATAGAGATAGCGGAAATACAGAACGACGTCGTCCCAGTCTTTGCCGGAGAATCGTAGGATGATGGTCCGGGAATCTGTGCTCATTTCGGGAAGGACAATCTTCTCTGAGGTTCTGGTTCACGTCACCTCGCAAAACGCTTCGTATCCCAGTAAGGTCACATCGAAGTCGTCTGTAACTCTATGGATATTGATTCGGATACCCTAGCTCCCGGTTATAGGAGAAAGCTTCCATTGCAGCAATCTTGCGCGTGGCTGTCCTCTGTACTCGTTCTTGTCGAAATACTCCACTTTGTGTAATAGAGAACACCGCTGCATGGCCGTGCCCCAGTCTCGGACGAACACGAGATGAGAAGCGTAATCAAAGGACCCCCCTGGACATTTTAGTAGAAAATCAACGAATAGCTCCAAGCACATTCCTAGCTTTAACACAAGCCAGTGTTGTGTGAACCTGTATTTTGAGGGTGTCTGACACCAGCACTCCGAGGTCACTGTGTCAAAATCAACCTGCAACATGAAATTCCTGATTTATCCCGATTGAATGAGGGAGAATTTTTGTGGGATTAGAGGCTAGCCCTATTGAACTGCCAATGTTGATATCGTGTCTAAATCCTGTTGCAATATTTCCCTTGGTTCATCTGAAGAAACTGCCCTCCATAACTTCATGCAATCAGCGAAGACGAGAGCTGGCGACTGCAACTGGTCCCATTATAAGGATGTATATTTCTAAACGCATTCGTGGGAGTCATGCTCGCGAATGCGCGATCCCGACAGACAATTACAGGCAGCACAAAGCAATATGCGCCCGGATCATCGTCTATAAATTTGACTAACAGGTTTACTGAGACCGTGAGTCATGGACTTCAGTTTGTGCATGGATGATTCAAATGGGAATGCTGAAAACTGACGGAGAGTACCATGGTTTAAAACGTCGTCTGTCAGACGAACTAGCGAATGTACATTATACACCATCTCACCTTGAACGTGAAACCGTGAAAAATTGCACATGAACACGTTCATCAACTGCCTTGATAAGTCATGATAAGCACGGTGGAAAGAAAGACGATAAAAATATAAATAGCTACAGAAAAATCTGGCCTTTGTGCTTCGCATCGTCCAGAAAACCTCTCGAAACAACAAGGCCTAGATAAAGTGAGAACTGTCTGTATTCGATTATCTTCCACTGTTCGAGGTCAAGTAACCCACGGTGTTTGCGGGGAAGATCACAAGTCCAGCTTGTTTGACACTGCAGTCTTCCGGCATTGATTCGGGTGATCGCTTGGGAACTGATATGAGCGCTCAGTCAAAGGAACCCCGAGGTCCAGTTGCTGACCAACCGACGGACGACGCCCAAGCACACAGAATGCATGTAGTCCATTGAGAAGCAGCATATTATATCAACGGAGAGGGAGGCAAACGGAGAGGCGATTGTTGAAAGTGAGGCGCGAGACTTGGCATCGGTTCCTGCGGGTCGCCGTTTAGAATAAACGTTACCTTGCGACTTAATTAAATTCCCTTTTGGTTACATTTATCACACCCATAATAACCACCGCGGCTACGTATTCGTTCAACAAAGGCACGAGCGGGTGTATAACAGATGATAGCCTTCAGACGAACGCTCTCGTTGGCCCCCGAAAACAGGATTGCGGCCGACAACACACCACGTAGTTCATTTACAGTGTCGAGAAGTAACAGTTGATGTCCTTCAGTTTGTCGTTTCCACCGTAAATGCCAACAATGAAAGACTGAAAAACGAATGGCTCACATAGGTGACATAATACAGGTCACAAAGTGTACCTCCCCGATTTAGTCAGAGATAAACCACCAATATCCAGGAGTATTGCAATGACGTCCACGTCCCGCACCTGACGATATGTTAACGCTTGTTTGATGCCAATAACCAATCCGAAATATACATATTTACCGGAATACACATCACGTATCAACGACGTCCGCGGAGTTTCCATGAGTTTTCTTGCATCCGACGGCAGTTCAGGTGGTCGTTCTCCCAGAATTTGTAATAGCCGACTGACGTGAACTCCGTGAGTAGTACTGGAAACAACCCAATCTCGAAGCCGGTCGATAGGGTTGTTTGACAACACAGACTCGGCATCCTCACCATCGGGGTTTCGCTGCAACAAATCAGACTGATCCTCTACCTGTCCTGGAACATCTAACATTGATGGTTGTACAAAGGAAGCATTTACAAACAACTATCACACTGGGTGCATGGCACTCAGCAAACTCTTGTCCAGCGGTTGAATTGCTCGCATGGAAATGTTCCATAGCACGGCGAACGCGACGATAAATGGTGGAACGACTGACTAGTAGTTACAAACCTCGCTGAGAGTAAAATACCTTCGTTAATATGAACTCACGCTTCATCTCGATTGCTGATGGTCAGACACCTTCAAATAAAGCAACTAAATGGTGGCGAACGGAGAAAATTCACAAGCGAACCAAACCAAATTCGAATACAGCGAAAGTGAGCGCGTCGTGCATTGCAGTTGAGCTAAACAAAAACACGTATGTACAATGAATGGTTTCTCATGTGTAAAAATTTTCGCCTGAGATATTTCTATAACCACATGTATATAGGCAAATTATGATGACGAAATCCTTCCCGGAGCATTTTACCCAAGCCTATCCGCGTTAATTTGTCATTGGTCATAAAGTGCAAACGTATTTCATCTCAAGGTTGATGCCGTTCATCCCCAAATCTCACACCAATCAAATGCCGGGCGTGTGTCATCCCGAAGATGCCATAATTCATCCATAATAAATCCTTAGCGTGTGACAGCAGGGTAATCCTAGAGTGATTATCACGTGGTAATCAAAATTCTGTACAAAGTTTCAACATTGATTTTCTCACAGCGCCAATGTTTGTGCTGGAATCTACATTTCACAGCGCAGAACGGTTATTAGCGGTTAACGTGTAGGGTTTGAGGCAGGGAAGTCAGCACGGGATATGAACTGAGGTTTGAATGCATTCATGTTCTACAATTATTCTTATTTTTTCTCACAAACGTTTCTTCACTTTCGCACAACTTATGTATTACCCTCACTCGTTTCTCAAATCGATTAAGTTGACTTTGCAGTACACTTCAAATTGTGTGCACAGCGATCTGCGCTTTCCGCCGTTGCGCAGTCGCTTGACGCTGCTACACGAATCTTACCCTCAATGTTCAGCTCCGTTTTATTACGAACATCTTCACAGCTTCGACCGCGTTCCAGCAGTCCATGGTAACTTTGTAACATCCCCACTTCCGAGTGTTGGTAAATTGGAACATTTTGGTGGTCATCTGGAACATTCCCTGTGAGTCAGATCCCTTGATTACTGTAACCTGCCGGTAACCTCGTAACTATTCTGTTTCATTTGTTCATTCTGGCTATCGGCGATAGCCTGGTGAGGTAAACTTGCATTTGCTTAGAGTATTCAGTAACTCGCCCTGATCATCACAAAGTGGTGGGCCCGACGGGAGCAACTTTTCCTCACCTTTTTTCCATTATCGTAACTCAACGAGCTCGTAGTGACTGTATGTTGTTTACTTCCTTTGCCCGGTGTTCTGTTTCTGCCAACCATCACGAGCGTTAACCTGTTCACTATCCCATTAATTTTATTTGTCAAACTGTGTCCTTTGTTACCATGCCCGACTACGACGGTTCAACCGAGCAGTTGACCGTATCTGTACACATCAAATCGCCTGAATTTGGGATCAATAACCCTCGTCTCTGGTTTGGACAAGTTGAACCTCTCTTTCGGACGAAGTACATTAAGTCGCAAACCATAATGTACTCCTACATAGTTCAGTCCATCCCTACCGAGATTGCGGAGGAGGTCTCTAATCTTATCGACAACATGCTTGAAGACCAATCGTATGGTAAGCTGGAAGACGCGTTAATTAACAGAGTTGGTGTTTCTGAACAGCGGAACCTAGATCATCTCGAACATTTCCTGTGAGTCAGATCCCTTGATTACTGTAACCTGCTGGTAGCCTCGTAATTATTCTGTTTCATTTGTTCATTGTTTTTATCCCCGATAGCATGGTGAGGCACACTTGCATTTGCTTAGAATATTCAGTGACTAGCCCCGACCACTACAATGTAAGCCAAAGTTGGGCAGTATATTTTTTCAGTTTTCTTTGGAGAGTTTTGTATGCTAGTCAATTAAACCGTCAGCATCGGATACCAATAACTATAGCCTGAGGGTTTATCAAGGTGATTAGGTTAGTAAAAATTGGCATGCATGTAATATGTGAGCTATAGTTCTAGTTTTCTCTTGTTCTAAGTACACCTCTGTATATCAGGCCAATGTTTAAGCGAGAATCTGTACGCTCCACGCTCCACTTCAGCCAATGGAGCTGGGGAGATTTTGGCATCGGTTCGCTGCTCTCGTCAGATTTATCTCAATAATATATATTTCTCAACGCATTCGTGAGAGACACGCTCGAATGTGCGCGATCATGACAGATAATTACAGGCGTTACAAAACAACAAATCAACAACATTGTAACAAACATGAAGTCTGCTGACAAAAGCATGCATAATCAGACAGAGGTAGGTTGCGGTTTACGAAAGTTTGATACACACATCAGTAAGAGAAATAGTTCACTCATTCCTCAGATTCTGTTCCAAAGATTAAATGTTATACTAATTTCTCTTATACAAGGTTATGTGGGGGACGATATTTCAAATATTTCAAGGTCATGCCGGAAATACGTGCAAATGCATCTTCGAGGGGTTTTCGCCATTATTTGACATAATGGGCTACGGAAAAATTTTGAGCAGTTCAGCTCGGGCAAGGGAGGACGGGAACTTCCAAAATCCGGCGAAGAATTGAGCAAACTCCAGCGCAGGACTTCTTCGGTTGTTCCAGAACGTCAAAAAGTTGAAAATGTCGCGAACTGCTCGGTCAATATGGGGTTTCTAACGTCCGTTCATCGCGGAAATTTCCTCGCATAGCAGATGTTTTCATGAATGAGAAAAAGAGCACAATCTTACGCGTTAAATGGAGAAATGCGGAGTGGTCACATGTAATATGATAAATAATGTATGTATAATATTTTCTTGACTAAAACTGCACGCGATATAATTGCTTTCTTATGCTTTCATTGAAGTGTATAATGTGGGCAGGTAATTGTTATAGTATTCCGCGACTTTTGGGTAGTGAGCAGCTACTTCCGGAATGATCACCACGTGATACTCAGAATTCCATACGAATTTTTGACATTAGCTTGTTTTATAAGGTCAATGTTTAAGCCAGAATCGATATTTCATAACACAAAAGCAATTAATAGTGATTAACAAGTAGGGTTTGAGGCAGGAAAGACAGCACGAGAAGTGAATTGAGGTTTCAATACACTTATGTGAGGTAAACGTAGGCAGCATTTTCTTTCTTTTCAGTTTCTTTGGGGAGTTTTTGTATGCCAGTCAAATAAACCGTCAACATCCGATACGAACAACTATAGGCTGATGGTTTATCGGGATGAGTGGGTTATTACGAATAGGCATACCATATAATAGTGGACTATAATTCTGTTTTTTGTTCTTGTTTTAAGTACACCTCTGTATATAGGGTCAATGTTTTAGCTAGAATCTATATTTTATAACACAAAACGGTTACTAGTGGTTAATAAGCAGGGTTTGAGGCAGGGAAGACAGCACGAGAAATGAATTGAGGTTTCAATGCACTTATGTTAGGTAAACGTGGGCAGCATTTTTTTTTCAGTTTTCTTGGAGGGTTTTTGTATACTGGTCAAATAAACCGTCAATATCAGATAGAACAATTATAGGCTGATGGTTTATCGGGGTGAATAGGTTATTACGAATGGCATACATATAATATGTGAGTAACAATCCCGTTTCCTGTTCTTATTTTAAGTACACCTCTGTATATAGGGTCAATGTTTGAGCTAGAATCTATATTTCATAGCACAAAGCAGTTAATAATGGTTAATAAGTAAGGTTTGAGGTAGGGGAGACCGAACGAGAAATGAATTGAGGTTTCAATGCACTTATGTGAGGTAAACGTGGGCAGCATTTTTTTTTCAGTTTTCTTTGGAGGTTTTTTGTATACTGGTCAAATAAACCGTCAATATCAGATACGAACAATTATAGGCTGATGGTTTATCGGGGTGGATAGGTTATTACGAATAGGCATACATATAATATGTGAGTAACAATTCGTTTCCTGTTCTTATTTTAAGTACACCTCTGTATATAGGGTCAATGTTTGAGCTAGAATCTATATTTCATAACACAAAACAGTTAATAGTGGTTAATAAGTAAGGTTTGAGGTAGGGGAGACCGAACGAGAAATGAATTGAGGTTTCAATGCACTTATGTGAGGTAAACGTGGGCAGCATTTTTTTTTCAGTTTTTCTTTGGAGGGTTTTTGTATACTGGTCAAATGAACCGTCAATATCAGATACGAACAACTATAGGCTGATGGTTTATCGGGGTGAATGGGTTATTACGAATGAGCATACATACAACACGTGAGTCATAATCCTGTTGTTTTTGTTCTTAGGTAAGTAAGTAGGAACGGGTATGTGTGTTACATGTAGCCGACGGCTAAATGTTCTCCGGACCACATTCAAAAAGGACATCAGAAGATACGCAAAGTTTGAAGATAGACATTATGGTTGACAATGTAAGATAGCTGTTCAGGCCCTTTTTAAACCGCTCAAAGTACATCTGACAGATCGAATCACTCGCTGTCATACCTCACCCCGGTGACTAGCATACGGTGTGTTGATGTGCCACTGAATTCCCTTTTGTAAGAGGTTGTTAATAACGGACCTGCTACCTGAGTTGCGAACCCAGCCTCTAAGCTCTTTGTCAGCGGCTACAAAGTTGGTACCGTTATAAAAAAAATGGCCTCAGGCCTACTTTTGCATCCGGAGAGACACTCCGACTACTTTTGTCTGATCAAATCTTCTTCTGCCGCTTTGGTTTCCTTTGAACTCAGGAAGCCGGTCTTCAAAATCAATTTCGAGCGCCAGCCACGGAGTTTTACAATATAGCACCTGAACGGGCTAAGCCACAATACCGCTTCCGGCAATCAAGTCCAACTTGAATACCGAATAATGAGGTTATGCAACCGTTTGCTCGCACGACAAAATTGACGTGAGCCGATATCCTCTTTAGTTCGATGTATTTTGGCTCAACGACAGAGTTGGGTTTTGGAGGCCACGACTTGCAAGATCGACTCAAGAACTCAGGACTTTTCAGCCACTCGTCTCTTAGTAGGCCGCCCCGCAAACCGCGCGGAGGTAAATCAGCCAGATTTTCTTCTAATCTTACGTGCCTCCATTGTTTAGGCGTCGAAGACCGGTGGATCACAGGAAGGCGGTTAATCACGAAAGTGCAGAACCGAGTTGATACATAATGTATATATTAGAGGACAATGAGATCAGTCCAAAAATAGCAGTATCGAAATGACTTACTCAGGTTGCCAACGATGATTCTATGTAACTTCACGGCCAAGACTGCTGCAACTAATGCGAGTCACGAGATAGTCACCGCTTTAGATGGTGCGACTCTAGCCTCGTAAACAACACTGCACCGTTTCTGGCACTTTCATTTAAGGTCAAACATCCATACGCTACTGTTCCATTACCCCCTTCCGAGGCATCACAAAAAATAAGCAGCTCGGTTAGCTCTGTCAAAATTGCCTGCGAGAACAGTATGCAGCGTGGAACTCGAAAGTCATCAAGAGCCTTTGAGCTTGTCAACCGCGCTTTGCGATCTTCCAGACACAACGGTTCGTTCCATCCGAGAACACTCTCGCACAACTTCTGAAGCAAGCGTTTCCCTGCGGCAGCCATATCAAAACAAAGCTCACAAAGCCGTATAGCGAGGAGACACTGGTTATCATCCCTCTCCTAGTCTTCGCCCTGTCTATAAGATGGAGACTCAAGCAAAACTCATCCGCTTCAGCGTCCCATTGGATGCCAAGAGTTTGTTGGGATTGTAGGGATTGGGCCGCAATATCTATTAGGGAGGTACAGAGCTCTGAGGTCGGTATTGATGCTGTCACCCCATGGTAATTCGAAACCCAGATTCTCAGCCGGAAGCTTTCTCTTGCCAACATTTCACAGGCCTGCCTCACAAAACGTTTTGCTATCTCCGCGTTGTGAATCAAAACTAGACAGTCATCAACATAAAAATTCGTCCGAACTGATTCGCTAGTGGAAAGTTCATACATCAACCCACAGTGCTCAGAGGAACGTCGTAATGAAATACACGCACAGAAGGGCGAGGAGGTAGCGTCTAAGGAATGGGAAGCCATTTGTTACTCCATTAGATCCCTTGAAGGATCATGTTCGGATTACTACGAAAAGCGGAACATACCTCGGTAACGAACAGGGATGCGTACTTGCAGAAACTTATCTTCGATATCCGCCGAGATTGCCACTTTCTCCCTTCGAAATCGCAGCAATACGCCTGCCACGTTTGCGGTCAAGTTAAGACCCTGATACAGCCTGTCATTCAGGGACGGTCCCTGATACTCAGCCGCGCAGTCGAAGAAAACTTAGCGCCTTCCTGGTTTCTTAGATGTTAGTACAGGGTGGTGTGGCGTGTACCACTGGTGCGAGTAGCTTGAATCAAGGTGAGTTTGTGGGACCCTTTCAACATACCCACTTTTAATGTGATGCTCTACCATGTTCGCGTACTTTGAGAGCGTACCTGTATCACTAGTTAACCTCCTCTCCAAGTACGACAACCGTTTCTTAACCATTTTGTAGTTCTTAGGAAAGATTAGGTGCTCACACTTCCAAGGAAGGGGCACTCCATAATGCCTGTTTGAGTCCAGCGCGTGCGACTGTATTAGTGACAAAGCCACCAAATCCTCTTTGGATAGTGTGGGGCCATTTGGTGTCATATTATTGAACTCACAATACTATAAGGCACAAATCTGGTCCACCAACGTGGGAACGCCCTGTGAAAGCCAGTTGACGGACGTCTTCGTCTGGCATTTACTGGTCAAAGGTCCGCACAACATTCAACCGAATAAATTTCTCACTACGTATGACTATCTTCGTCTCCCTAGCGTGTCACTTTGGATTCAGTGCGCCTCGGGCACGTCACAACCGAGGTCAATAATGACCTCACCACCCTCAGTTTCACCGAATGTAACGTCCATCAGGTGTGCCCACCAACTGGCATTTTTGGCATGATCCCGACAGTAGTGTAACAGGTATAACATCCCTTGAGCGTCACCTGATACCTTCCTTCTGACGTAACATTCAAGTTGTCAAACGAACTTCCAGTAACTTATGGGGTCACCACCAAAAAGGCATAACTTGAGCTTAGGGAAGTCAAGGCTAGCGGCTGTTTTCAGAACAGTATACGATGGGTGGACAGGGGTGGGATGGTCGTCGGACTGTATTGGCAGCAATTCTGCAGCTGGCTCTGCGCTGTGGTCCTCCAAATACTGTCTCACTTGAGCACCGTGATTAACTGAATGCTTCCGCTCGGGGTAACCGTTCGCATTAGCATCCGTATTTTCAGCTAGATCAGGCAATAACCTAGCCATCTCAACTTCCATTCTAGCCTGGGCCGGCTTACGCTCTAATGCGACTTCCACTATTACGTCACGTGTCCTAAGCTCAGCTGGCAGTAACGCATACTGAGCCTGCAAACTCTCCAGAATGCGTGCGAATCTACGACTAACGTATGAGCCAGAAACTGCAACAGCATCTACGGAACGGCGGACTTGCCTGTCACATCCGGAATCTTCCTTGAGTTCTATGAGTTCGGAATAACTTGGTATCAGCAGACTTCCAAGTTTCGTCTGACTGAGTACTGTGATGATCCACGTATGATTGTTAAGTTACACGTAGCCCAAAAACGGATCCCCAAATTGAAAACAAGATTGGACCCAACAACTTCAACGGCACTATTGAAGAAATGCATCAACAATTACAAAAAGCAAACTTCAATCGTTCGCAACGATAGTCTCGTCCAGCAAAGTCAACAGTTCCCCAACAGGACCAGCGAGGCCAGAGGTGAGTCGTCACGCCAGTAAGCCAGGACAAGAATGGCTACTCGTGCCGAAGAAACTCAATGACACATTAGTTCAATAAAGCAGAACGGTGTGGGTGATGTAGTGGGAACAATTGGCAGGTTAGTGGGAAAATTGGGAATGCAAACGATGAGGTGAATTTTCTCATTTCATGGATCAACAAATTCGCATTCGTTTTATGGGGATGATTCCCTATCACATTCTCTCCGAATGAACAAGCCAGAGCGGTGTTGAACACCTCGTTCCCTCCAGAATCAACAAACTTGGTTTTTTTCAACAGACACCGCCACAAAGCTGCAAAGATGTCACTCCGACTTTACGTTACGCTACGCTATCCGCAAATTTTACTCGGAAAAATTATTGGACCGAACATCTCAGCTGAAGAAGTCATGCTAACCTTAGGGGAGTCTCACTGGATCGCTCATCGCAAGAGCGACAGACGCGCTAACAGCTTGATAGAACAAGGTCACGCATAAATACTGACCTCAAATTCCAAGCCAACGTTGTAGTCCTTGTTCCTATTCTCAAGAGGGAAACAGTGCCCCCGCGTGCCCACACCCACATCAGAGGCGGCCGCCTCCATCCCTTTGGATGACCAGTCGTCTTTGGAGATGCGCGGGTCTGAACCAGTAGCTCCCGAAAGAGCTACAGATCAGCAATCTTGCTCTAGACCCCGAACCATCCCGTCTCCGAAAATTCTCTTTAAGAATTATTCTATCCCTAAGCTTCACAACCCAATGAGTCTGCTTGAGTCACCTTCCGCCTCCATACAGTCACATACTTGGCTCATTCCAGCCGCATTTTCCGCTGCCGGATCACAGTCATTTCGATCTAAGTTCTGTCTTAATCTAAAATCTTATCCAAATATTTGAGGGTGCGAAAACGCGAACCACCCTCCATTGATTCAATAGGCGGAAGTGATCCAAAAGCCGTTGAACTCGAACGAACAGAAGCGGACGAAGCGGCCCAAAGAGACGCTCACGTATGCTCAGGCTGTGATGAAGCGTTCCGTATCCTCCAAAAATGCTCAGGTAACTCTGATGCCGTCTACACACCCCCTCTTGCTACTAGGATTGGTTTCTCATGCTCTTCCTCGCGCTCTGCTGTCTCTTTTTGTACCCAGCTAAATGAGGAGGTAGCCCTCAAGTGCGTGTACACTAACTGTCTGAGCCTTTTAAACAACCTACCAGAAATCAGACAAATTGTGCACGACATTTGCCCTCGTATTCCTGTTTAATCAGAGATCTGGCTCTCTGCTGACAACAGTGATAACGAATTGCATCTTCCTGGGTGCTGGTTATACCAAACAGACACCTCCTCTGAAGACGTGGGAGGCTGTGCTGTCTTTCTAAGCCAGGAGCTACCGGGGCCAACTGTCATATGGGAATTTATCTCTCCAGCGAAATGCGATGGATTGTGGTTCAATCTTCAACTTCGTAGTCGATACAGATTCCTTGTCGGTGTTATTCACCGATCGCCGTCGTGCAGCGCATCCGACGACGAGGCCATTCTTGTCGCCCTAGACTGTCCCTCGTCAACACAGCGTCGCTCCCATCTTCTCATTATGGGTGACTTCAACGCACCCAAATTCAACTATATAGCTGCTTCTAGTGAGGACTCTGTCTGCGGATTTGCGAAATCTCTGGCATTATTGATCCATGAGAGCCTGGACACAGCATGTCGAACTACCTACATGGCAACGTCCAGAACAGATATCTTCATTGCTTGATCTGGCTATCACAAATGATGCTCATCTAGTAGATAGAGTGGTCATCAAGTCACCGCCGGGGCAAAGTGACCACATGCCACTAGCTTTCGATTTCATCTGTTACTGGTTCCAAATTGCCGTAACAAGGACTTCATTCAGAAATTTCCAGACGGCTGACTTCACGCACTAAAAACATTCTTAAGTACACTCAATCTTGTATCTGACTCAATGAACTCGAACTACCTTTCTTTTGAAGCCGCCATTCGCGATGCTGATGAGGCATTTATTCCTCACAAACTATGGTAGTTCTCCTATCTTTTACCGCTCCTGCGGAACATGCGTCGCCTTCTTGACCTACGTTCCCGTCTTTTCTCTGGACAGAAGCTAACGATCAAGCCAGAGGAGATGAAACCCTTTCGCCTTGTACGAAGCAGGTAGGAGCGGGAAATCCATCAACACACCCAACGGGTACAGTCAAAGATCCTACTAATAGCCCGTGATAATAAGAGTTTATACTTCAAATACGTGCGTTGCCAAGGAAAAACTAAACCCTCGGCGCTTCCTCTGCGGCTTCTCGGCGGGAAAACCTCCCTCAACCCCTAGGTGGTTGTTGAGGTGTTTAGGGAATACTATTCAGCAGTTTACATTGTGGTCCCGCCAAACTGGCATCCGATTCTCAAGCGGAGAAATATCCACTACTCACTCCTAATAGCTGAATTCTCTGGGCTCGACGCTCAAGATCAATCTTTATATTGCAATGGGATCAGACGCGATCCATCCTCGGATTCTCAAAGTAGAGGCCCTTGATTTGACGGTGCTCCCCATGGACTTCGGACCAGCACTCTTCCGAAGACATGGAAAGAAGACATTGTCACACCCATATTCAAGGCAGGTGATCGTCACTCCTCTGCTAGTTATCGGCCGATCAGCCACACCAGCATCCCATGCCAGGTAATGGAGAGTCTGTTAAAACGCACCAGTCCTAAGCATTTCTTCTCCAATAACCTTCTCTCCTCCAACCAGCATGGCTTTCTTCCAGACCGGTCATGCATAACCAATGTGCCAATCTTCATGGATAGCCTGACAGACGCCAAAGACAAGAACCATATCTCGCATGCTACCTTCTTCGACTTTGGCAAAGCCCTTGACCGTGTCCCAAACGATCCTCTTGTACATAAACTAAAGACTTACGGCATCCAATGAGAGGTTCTCCGCTGGATTGCATCCTTTCTTGGTAACAGGACTTTCAGAGTAAAGACCGGATTGGACCTTCCCTCTCCTTCTCCGATCTCCGCTGGAGTTCCTCAAAGATCCTTACTTGGTCCGTTATTAAGTTTGCTATACATCAACGATCTTACTGATCTTATTTCTAGCAACGCCCTCCTTTATGCTGACGACTTAAAAATCTGGAATGCTTGTGATCGCAGTGCATTACAGATTGACCTTGACCGTATTAAGTGCTGGTCAGATGACTGGAGTCTCCCTCTAAACGACAGCAAGTGTGCACATATGTCGCTCGGAGGTGACTTTGGAAACCTATTCGTGATACATGGTACACAAAGTGTACTAGATATCGCGAAAGTAGACCTCAAAAAAGACCTAGGGATTTGGCTGTCGACCAGTTTATCTTTTTCTTATCACCATCAGATGGCCGCTAAAATGGATTTCGAGATGATAAATGAACCTTTCTTCGCACAGACAGACATGCCTTCCAGTCGCTCTATGAGATCTATACACGACCACTGCTTGAGTGTGCTGATCAAATCGTATACACCGGCTTGAAGGGGGACAATCGCCATCGAACGTGTCCGGCAAGTAACCACTAGAATGGTCACCTGCTCGCGGCATTTCTCCTACGAGTCTCCTATTGAAATTCTTGGGCTTTGTCCACTTGAGTTTTGAAGACACCGCGGTGCCTTGATCCTCACGCACTTTTTCTTTGGGGCAGGACTCGTGTAGTAATTCTTCATCACTGTAGTCGATAACAGTCGAAGAGGTCACGAGAAGAAACTGAACTTGACTGAGTTGTTAAAATGTTTGCTGCGCGGTGTGGTTTTCTCCTAACTTCGAGGACAAAACGAGTTTGAGGAGCTAAATCAACATTTACTCCCCTTCAATCCGGGCACTTTCTGTGTTCGATCAATTCGGGACACATTTCCTCCCCAGACTATTAGAAGATCACGCTCGTCGTTGTAGAAGGGCCTTTGCCGTGCCTGACTGGTGGATGGAGCTTTGGAAAAAGGACGCAGGCTGTACAGTGTGACATATGTGATGGGTGGTTACATCGTACCTGCGCTTCAGTCACCGTTGAGCTGTACATTTGTCTCAAGAAAAGTCGTTGGATGGGCTTGAATTTTGTTGCCTGAATTGTTGCCCCCCAGGTGTCACATTTATTCCTCCTCAACTTCCAATGTCTATATTCGGGGCGAATGACACACGTGCTCCGTTGCATCAGGGGATAAATAGCACACCTGCAGAGGCGATCGCGGAACTGCAGCTGTGCGCGGGTACTCCACCGCCTTCTGGGCGTACGTTCGCTGATGTGGTTGATAAATGCCAGGAGGACGTGGTTGGGGGCACCCCCGAAGAGATGTAGGGGTGGGTGTTCTGGACCATGCGATCGTGAGAACCTCGGGGGGATCAGCCGCATCGAGTAGGGAGAAAATCGGAGCTAGACACCAAAGGAAGAACAAACCCAAGATTGCCACGTCCACCTCCAGACCTTGAGTGCTAGCCGTAGACCTTGATTTTTTCAGTTGTCGTAGTTAGGAAAAATATTTTTCCTGAAAAAAAACGCTGAATGAGCTTGGTATCTGTCGCAGAAATTGAAATCACCATATCTGCGTCATGAGCTCATACGTGTTTGCTTCAACTGACCGTTAATTAAAGACGACCTTAGGGTATATCGGTTTCGAAACTCAGTATGGCTGCTGTTGTTGTCGATGGTTTTGCGTGAGTATGTTAACACAAGGATGATCAAGTGATTTTTACATTTATTTTTCATTTTATCACTCGTTTATGATAATTTTCTTTAACTTTTATACGCAGGAAATGGATTGCGTTAAGACCACCAAGACGATGTTTGATAACCCTGAATTTCGCATTTTCCCACAGTTCCAGGCATGCCTTCATGGGTACATGGAGAAGGTGGGAGTTATTTACGTTCGTTGGTTGAGCCGTAAGTCGGAAACGGTTCTAAAGTGCGGCAAGGTAAGATTGCGTGGTTCTCGGGAAACCGTGCAGATTTATCGTTGTGCAAGGTACAAAAGGCGTAGGAATGTATGCAGGGGTGTGTCTAGTGGGTTGACCGTTGTTAGTTTTAGCGAATCAGTTGCAGGTCACGATTTCATGTGATGTGACAGAGTGCTTGTCTGGTTGCGTGCGCTTTCGCGCTAGAGCACAACCACCACCTCAATCGTCTGCCACACGAATTCTAACCCGCGATTCAGGGACTCACCGTCAGTGAATTGAACGAATGAAGGAGCCTGTTCCAATGCAATACACTGACTGCTGATATTAAACCGTACGTAGCGGATGTTGACGGAAAGTTTATCACAACCGCTGACGTTGGAAACATAACCTAGGGCAACTGTCCTGTTGATATAGTTGAAGAAAGTGAGTTCATTCACATATGCGTACACAGTTTTCTTGTAGATGTCAGATGTGATGGACGAGATGATTACGACTGTATGTGATACAGGGCATCAATCATCCGGAAGGACACGCAGAACCCGTGAGGACCAATGGCTACATCACGTGCTGAATGAAGGTGGAATTAGCATGTACCACTTTCCACGGACCTCAAATACATAACTCACGTCGATATCCCCGGGTGTTCGTCCTCAGTCAGTTCAGACGTTCACCGGCTTTTTAGCATATTTGTTTGGCATAAGTCGCAAGGTAGTACAAACGAATGTAGCATTTACAATCGTCTAGGCGTGGTGTACCGGTCTGCTTCGCCTGTAAGATAGGTCAAATGGATGGAGCAGTTATATGCGTTTAGGCATGGAGTACCAGTTTGCTTAACTCGCAAGGTAAGAAAAATGGATATACCAGTTATAAGTGTTCAAGCATGGGGTACAAATTCACTTAACTCGCAAGGTGGGGCAAATAGATGTAGCATTTACAAGCGTCTATGCGTGGAGTACTGGTTTGCTCCACTTACGAGGTAGGACAAATGGATGGAGCATTTACAAGTGTCTAAGCGTGGAGTTCTGCTAGACTTAACTCGTGGAGTTGGGCAAATGGATTGAGCAGTTGTGTATTTAGGCATGAAGTACTGTTTGCCTTCGTTCGTAGCTAAGAGTGTTCAATGGAACTGTGGTAGCCTTTCAAGCGAGAGGTGCTTCATGATGTTGCTCGTTCAGCAGATCACTCCGTCGGCATTCCAGCGTACGTCATGATTCCATGGAAAATCTGCAATAGTGGTAAAAACCGTAGGTTATGCATGCCGAATATAACTAAGAAAATAACAACGACTTGACCAGTTTTTGCGCATAGTCCTACGTTGCAATGTCTTGTGACGTATCTTACGTTCGCGGCTTTATAAAAAGCGCAGTCCCCATGATCGAACAACGGTTCAGTCGTCGTAAGTATGATAAAGTTTTCCTGCCTAATTACATTCTGATTTAAACTGAAGCACGTGTCTCCAAGTCTACGACCGATTCTCACTATATTCCATCATTAATTTTCCTAAATAACTTGAAATTCACATTTTTGTTATTTTCCAATTAATCATTATACCATTTAACTACCGCACACTCCTTGCTTTCGTCTTCAAAAGATTAGAGCAAAAAATTTCAGCAACAGATTTCCACGATTCCAGGAACTGCAACACGAAACAAAGTTATAACAACTTCGCCGACTTGGAAAAGATTTTTACCACGAAGAGTACAAAGATATTTTTGTTCTATCGATTATACGCAGTCCCCCAAACACTCGGCCTCAGAGGTTAAGCATGCCGAAAGTGGTCATGCAAACCTTCACGCTGACATTCAGGAATAAGGTCGACAACGATCTAATAAGGTAAACCCACCACGCGATAAGTGTGTGATAGCATTTAACCTCCCTGAGGCTGCCACCCGAAATTCTCGGTCAGGGTTGGATTACGACATTGCCGCCTTTCTTGGTTTGCTTATTAAGATGCTTACATCTGAGGAGGAAGATTTAGCTGCAAAAATAACAGTACGCTTAGCGAGCCGCCTTTGCCGGAAGGCATGTCATGCAGGCCACTCAAGGTGGTTCTAAACACTGCATTGTGAGCCTGCCTGTTTCTGCAGCGTTCGTCAAAGGTGCGCGGTGCGGACGTCCGCATAGCGAGAGATCTCGCTCCAGAAGATCGTGAACCTCTGAAGGCTGCCCTAAAGGAACTGCACGATAGAAAGGATAAGGGGAGTCCGACCTGTTTATTCAGAATTTTCAGGTCGAGCGGAGGAGGCCTCACGTCCGTAGAAAACCCCATGTTTTCCCCCTGCTTCCCCTAGGCGAGGAGGAAAGGTAGAGCATCCAGCAGCACTACCCGACACTCTACCTCCCAGAGATACAGAAGCAAACTTAGATGAAGCGAGAGTGGTACGCTCAAACGTTCGGAGCCTACTAAGGAAGCTGAATGAGGCGGAGAAATGGGTTGGAAGTAACAACACCGCAGTCCCGGCCCCTGCTAAGACGGGGTTGTCTGAGGACGTGACGGACGCTAAAGTCGCCCTTTCCGGCAATACCCTCTTCCGCTCGGACCGCTCCCGTGTTATTGGTCGGAAAGCAGCAGGGGTGATGCCTTTTACTTGCGATAATATTCCCACTACTCTCGCGCTAGCCAGAGTCGACGATGACGGTACTTACGAGGGACTGTGGTGAAAGACAAAGTTATCGCCGAACAGCTCTACCATGCTCGGTGTTATATGTCGCTCTCCTGGATCGTTTCCATCTCAACTGTCAGATGATTCAAGGATATTTGGAGCAACTAATCACTGCTCGATATTGGGAGATTTCAACGTACCTCGCACCAATTGGAGAACACTTGCATGCACCAGTGGATCAGTCCGTTTATCAGAGACACTGCTTCTGCTGGTCACTGACGAGTTTCGTTTGTACCAGCGTGTGGCAGCTCCCACACGATTGCAGGCTGGATGCCGCTCCAGCTTCGATTGGGCGTTTTCCCCACTAGAGTGTGACACCTATCGAGTTGATATTTCGCCACCAATAGGGAGGAGTGACCGTGCGCTACTGGATATATGACGGGCAAGTGGTAACCTGCCGGCAACATATACTCAAGTTCGACGGGATATCTGGAGAATTCCGTTCGAAGAAAGGAGAGAGGCTGCGCCCGCACAGTACTGGGGCGGCAATACGAACAAGATTGATGTACGTTGGTGCAAAATCAGAGATAACCTGCTGGCTCTGGTGGAACGGTTCGTACCGGTATCCCGTGGTCGTTCCCACTCTGAAGGGCCACCGTGGTTGGATGTCGAATTGTGTGCCGCCCTCAGGTACAGACACCGGCAATGGATGAGCTGCCGGACCGGTCATGGTACCTTCGATGCGTACCGGAAGACAGAGAATGAATTTAATACCATAAAGCTGCGGAAGCGCCAGCAATATGAGGAAAGTCTGGTCGCGGGATCGGCCACGGCACCCAAGAGGTTCTGGGCGTACATCCGTCGACGGACCAGATCTAAAGCGGAAATCCCAGAAATGGTGGATCACAGCGGGAGCGAGGTTAGGTCAGGTCGGTCGTCAAGGCTGTCGGGGTTCCTGGTTTGTTCAGCCATCATTTTAGTCCTTAGTAAATACGAGGTTTGAACTACTGAAGATTTTTGGAGCGCGCGATTTGGATTTGAAGATAAGTGTTGCTACTTTTGATTTTTGGTTCTGTAAAAGTCTAGTAGCTACCTATAAGCATAAGTCCTTTTTACATGCCATTAATCTCCAAATCTTCATATCTCTTGTAACTGCTTGCTACACTATCAGTATTGCGTATCATACCATTTAGGCACTGTCCTAGCTTGCTTCTCACCTCCTGGCTACGGCGACTTACTTTTGTTGCAGAATGGTAAGACGATCCATTTGCTGCTTGTGCACCAAATTTGTCCGCGTAAAGGACCATGCGCTGCAATGTTTCGGCTGTAGCACATGGTTCCACATTGCTTGCCTTGGCGTCTCTGCAGAGCTGTACCATGCACTCAGCGCAGCCAATCTGAACTGCATTCAACTCAACTGCGACAGCTGTCGCTCCTCTGGGAAGAAATTCGCTGGTCAAGCAGACACCACTGGCACTTCGACAGCCGCAGCTGGCGAGCCAGCGTGTAATAGATCCATGCTCCGTAACATCGCTGCCAACGCCATCGAGCACCTCCCTACTCAGAGTGTGACAACCCATCCGGAACGCAAGCCAAGTGATCAAAAAAGATTGTATGCGTCAGTGGTGGTCGGTGCCCAGGAATCGTCACGCTCAATAGGTACTAGCATGTCTGTCGCAAAAACCAAACACTCTGCTGTTCGGTTAGACTCCGTTGTAGTGCAGGGCCTTCCGGAATGCCTCGAATTGTCTCTCCAACTACGCGATGAACACGACCGCGAACTTTGGCTCGTCCTCTGTGTTCAAGTGCAAATCGAACCTCCATGTCCGATCTCCATTACTCGCCTCGCAAGGAAGCCTGACTCACCGCATGCAAACAAACCGAGGTTGGTACGGGTTACACTTGTAAGTGTCCTGGGAACCGAGGCGACTCTCCTAGTAGCCTTCAAACTGCGCCCCTTTGGCGGCGCCTCAATCTATCCTGATCTACCTTGGACTGAGCGACAACGGAGAATTCAAGCCACGAAAATGCGGTCACTGTCGACCGTTCCCGGAACGTAATTATCAGAAATGTGCCCGGTATATGCGGCGACAACACCGCTCACAATATTAACCAATGGAAATTTCTCGCGTCCACCCTATAGCTGGAAAATGTGCTTCTGCAGAACATAATGCGCATCCCGCGCCCTAGCCTGACCCCAGTCGATTCCCTACCACGGCTCTTGAAGATCGCCGTGACCGCATCCGAGAAAGCTGCATATATACTGGGACGTTTCCGACACGAACGCCATCGAATCTCAGGAGGCATAACCTTCCACCCTGATCGTTCAAAAGACGAACGCGAGAAGTTGCGAGCTGATTACTTAGCACGAGCTACTCGGTTAGTCATTCCTATAGATGAGATGCAGTCTCAAAAAACGTCTACCAGCCGGCTCAGACAGAGTCGGCGATAACCCAGCTGATGCGCACAGCGTCCCCCGAAAAATCCAGCCAATTACCGACTCCGGCAACCTGCACTCATTCAGAGTAACTTCTGTCAAATGTGTTTATACTAACGCCCAAAGCCTGACCAGCAAACTTGCTGAACTCCGTGCGCTTTGCCTCGCGAATGACTTCTTTATTGTCGGAATTACCGAATCATGGCTCTCACCAAATCATCTTGATCCTGAGCTCGATATAGCAGACATGCTCCTCTTGCGGAATGATAGAACGATGGGCAGAGGAGGCGGTGTTGCTCTATGCGTCCGCAACTCCCTCCTAGCTACTCCCGTATCTCACCCAATACTCGCAACTATTCCTGGGTCAGTCTGGTGCCCCATTGCATTGTCCAACTCTAACGTACTGCTAGCTGACGTAATATATCGGCCTCCCTGCTCTTCGTCTGACCGCGATGAGGCAAGCCTATCAGGACTCAACTATATCCCCTCCCTAGGATACTCACATATCCTAATAACGGGAGACTTTAATCTGCCTTGAATTAACTTCCGATGCTATTCGTACAAAGGCCCTGTTGATGCAATGCCTGCAACATTTCTAGCCGCAGTTGCAGCTGCTGGCCTTACGGAACATGTAGCCGACTGTACAAGATGGCGCGAGAGCCATGCTCCATCCTGTCTAGACTACATCTTCACTAATGAAGAACCAATGGTAGACAACTTAACAGTGGACGCCCGACTCGGCTTAAGCGATCACGCTGTGATAACCTTCGACTTCATTTGTAGTGCTGAGCTTACTTCCAAAGCAAACGTTCCAAATAGGAATGTCCACAGAATTAAAGTGGATGCACTCAACGCGTACTTAGTTAATGCCTCGTGGGACCAGTTTAACTCATCGTTGTCTATTGAGGAAATGTGCGACCATTTTACCAACACCATTCACGAAGCCATAGATTGCTCAACACCATTCTACCCCACAACCCGCCGGAAACCGCAACAGCGATTGCGGTCCCAGAAGTTAAAAATGATCAACCGTAAACGTCTAGCATGGACCCGGTTTAGAATGTCAGAGGATTCAGATGATCGTCATCTCTATGCACAACTTCGAAACCGATGCACCAAGCTGGTCAGGGAAGATCGACTAGATTTCCAGCGACGTCTAACCCGGCGCTTCGTCGGCGATCCTAAAAGCCTCTATAAGTTTGTTTCACAAACACGCAAAGCCAAAGCTGACGTGCCCCAACTAGCCGGCCCACGAGGGCTTACTAGCTCGGACGGCGACGCTTCCGAGGTTCTGGCTGACTTCTACAGCGCTGTGTTTGCTAACAGCGTACCTAACTGCCTCGTAACAGAAAGCGCTACCACTTCTGGAGGAATCTCCGCAGTAAATACCTCAGCGGATGCTGTGCGAATGAAGTTGCGAGGGATTAAATTTACATCGCCCGGGCCAGACTGTATATCTCCTCTAGTCCTTGCCCATGGGGCTGCCCTGTTAGCTGTCCCGCTAAGCACCCTGTTTACACAGTCAGTTGCTGCAGGAACGGTGCCCGAAAGCTGGAAATCTGCGAACATCACTCCCATCTTCAAAGGTGGGCAGGGAAGCCAACCTTGCAACTATCGCCCGATAGCCCTCCTATCCTGTGTATCCGAGGTCCTCGAAGCGTTAGTCCACGATTCATTATCTAAGCATGTTTCAGCACAGGCGTTCTCCTGCAGCGAGCAACACGGCTTCCGACGCGGCCGCTCATGCACTACAAAGTTGCTGCTAACTGTAGACCAGTGGACCATTGCTGCCGACGGAGGAGAGAGGGTGGATGCTATTCACCTCGACTTTGCCAAGGCTTTCGACTGGGTGAATCATTCTGTTTTATTCGACAAGCTCCGTCGTTGTGGTGTTAAGGGTAATCTCCTCGGCTGGTTCGAATCTTACTTATCAAACCGTTCCTATCGTGTGCGGGAGGGTTCCTTCGTATCATCTGTCAAGCTCAGCCCCAGCGGGGTCATACAGGGCTCCATCCTGGGGCCACTACTGTTCTCTATCTTCATCAGTGATCTGCCATCCGAAGTATCCTCTCCACTGCTGCTGTTTGTCGACGACATCAAAATCTGGCGTGTTGTGCGTAACAGCTCTCACGCGAGCGCTCTGCGAGCTGATATTAGTGCCCTTAACAAATGGTCTAAACCAAACTGCATCGAGTTCAATACCAGCAAGCGCAAAGTTATGCATATCAGACATAAGCAAAATTCCCATTACACCCGCGGTGGAGTGCGGCTCCAAGCCACGGACAGAGAAAAAGACCTTGACACTGTTGTGACACACAACCTCTCGAGTTCTTCAAATACTGAGACGAGCGCCAAGAAAGCTTATAGCGTACTAGCGCTTTTGAAGCGTATGTTTAGAAAGTTTGATCGATCATGCTTCAACAACCTGTACAACAGCTTCATTCGCCCCCACCTCGAGCAAGGGACCCTTGTTTGGTCTCCTCACTTACAAAAGGACAAACTAATTTTAGAAAATGTTCAGAGACGTGCGACGAAAGCAGTTCATGGGTTGGATGCAAAACCCTATATTGAGCGGCTTCATGAGCTAAATCTCTTCCCCCTAGAATATCGCAGACAGAGAGGTGACCACATATTAGCGTACATGATTCTGAGGACATCTAACCATCCGTGTAGATCCCTGCTCACTTCTGCGGATACTAGCTCACTCAGGGGGCATTCCTCGAAACTCAAGAGTCAGTACAGCAGACTTAAGCTGGGGCACAGTTCCTTCTCGGTCCGGGTCTGCAAAGCCTCGGACTCTCTACCAGAACACATCGTGAGCGCCACGACAGTGGCCGCGTTCAAGATTCGTCTGGATCGCTACTCTAACACTTAGTCCATGCCCACAGCATACTTTCCTGCTCACAGCAGGGTGAGTGTGTTCGTCTGTTGAATTGCTCTCATCTACTTATGCATTCGCCTAGCTTTAAAATTGTGAGTTAATAACAGTAGGCAGGCATTAACTTGTCTACTCTCCATTTTAACCTTTTGATACAATCAAGAAAAGTTGCGGCATGTAACTATCCCTCTGGCACAGAGATTCTTCGCCTGGAGGAACGGAACCATCACAAACCGCAGCTTTCCACTTCCGTCCATCACCCATTGAACCCATTACTTTACTGTGTTCTCGGTATTCTCTGTAACCGCCAAGAGCGGTGATACACCCTGTTTTCAATGAATGCCTTTCAAGTCAACAGAAACCAGCTGAGATCGAGACGGAAAAACTGACTGGATGCGGATGAATTGAGTCTCCAACCTGGAACATGTGAACAAATCGTTGAAATCGCTGAAAATCCACAAGACTCAGTCGAGACGGTGAAAAATTCTATTGTACGGTTAGTTGTAGATGATCGATTGCGCTACGTGGTCTTGCTTTCGTTCGTTCTGTGGTTGTTATGACGTGGCTTTACCCACGTCCCGTACTTAATGATGGTGGCACCCAATGATGGAAAACCTAAAAAACAACAGGTGCTATCGCCCACTGCCTCCCGATGATGATGATGTATCTGGACCAACATATGATGTGGCCATTGCAGATATTACAAAGGCGGGGCCTGATGCTTTCGCTGTACGTCATGCTAATGTTGCTGATTCGTGGTTTAGAAGCAGATAACACTCATTGAACTGTCCTTTTTCAAAGCCATAAAAAGAGAAGTCGGTATCTTTGTTTTAATAATTTATTCTTATAGGAATTTTCTAGTCTGAAGTGGAATGGCAAAGAGAAACATCTTTACGCCCCTAACATTGTTGCTTCCACTCGATGGTTTAACCAGATCAATTTCTGGGTGCAAAAGGAAATTCTTAAATATTCGCAGCTTCATAAACGCACGGAGTTGTTGTCATTTTTCATTAAAATTGCGAAGGTAAGTTCACTTCATTTTAACGTCAGTAATTATTGGAACAAGCGTGGTTATGATAGAACGTCGTCTGCTTATATACAGTTTTAAGAACATGATTCGTAGCAGATTTCCGATGTGTCCTGTCGTCAACCACTTGTCGTTAGAGCACTCAGGGGAGTTGCAAATGATTGGCTGCTTGACACGCCGTTCACTGGTTCAATGGGTTGGAAGCTGGAGCTTTTGAAAAGAATCTCAAGGTCCTCAGCAGCGGGCTGAAATGCGGATAAAAAGGTGCAGCATCCGAACTAATGCAATGTATGTTGTTCAAGGCGAACGCTGAAAATTGTTACAGAGCTGGCAGAAATAACATGACCTGGTAGAACATTCCAAGCCTTGCAAACACGCAATGAGATAAAACTATGTCAGCATTCTTGTTTGCTATGTTGGGCCTCTAGTTTTAGGGGGTGGCCCCTCAGTGTCATGCTATTTCCTCTGTTGAGCATTAACCGGCATTAGTAAACGTACAATAGTCATAATCATAAACAGTAATACATCAGTGGTCCTGACTAATGGTCAGCTGTCACACAACCACGAAGGAAAAGGTAGCAAACTCTGTATAGAAAGAGAGAAGGAAAGAAGTAGAAGACTAGAAAGGACCTAACTACTAAGAAAAAGATAGCCACGTCTTTATTCAGACATTCAACACCAAGGTGCCTACATCTTGCCGACAAACAACGAAGCTGTAGATGAATGTAAAACGTCATCACCAAAATAGGTTCCTTACAGCTTACATTAATCCGCATCACTAAATGCACTCACTTCACAGACAACGCGGCCAAACAGCATTCGCGCCACTGAGCTCGATTAGCCGCCATCTCACTTAACGTCTTCAGCCACCGACTCTAGGAGTCGCGAGGTTCCCAGCCGAGGAGACGAACTCGATCTACAGTGATCAACACCTCGGTGAACGACTTCGTTCCTCTACGCCAGGTCATCATCTGTCCACCTCGCATCAGTAGAGTTCTCAGTGTGATAGACGACTAGCTGACACTCTTAGTACATGACCCAGCCATCTAAGCCTGTGTAAACATAGGAATTGGAAAGAACTAGTCTGACATTCACCACCAAATACCCGCTTCCTGACCTCCTCGTGGCTTACTCGCTGATGCCACCCGATACGAACGATTGGACGCAGACATCGGTGGTAAAATACCCGAAAGTGGTTCATTTCTTCTACCTTGAGCAGCCAAGTTTTGTTGTTGTAAAGTAACAGTCGTCACTGTCGCCTTATATACGCGACCTTTAAGCAGTAGACAGACAAACTCGGCCAAACAACGATCAGCATTCACGCCATGAGCCGATTAGCCGCCATCTCACCTAACGTCTCAAAGCCACGACTGCTGTGAGTCGCGAGGGCCCAGCCCGGAGACGAACCCGACCTCAGTAGCCAACCCCTTCGTAAACAACTTCACTGTCTACGCCAGGTCATCATCTGTCCACCTCGCACCTTTTTTTTGGCGTTCAGTCAGCCGCAAGTCGCGCAAACACACTCGAGCCGTTGTGGCGAACGGCTA